>LGRX02008499.1:0-26832 GCA_001247695.2 Cymbomonas tetramitiformis
ATCCAGTAGCCAGGCACCCTAAAAACCTAACACTAAACCCTGCACATGCTTTCCCGTAGCCAAAACTCATTGTTACGGGGAAAATCAAAAGTTAATTGTTCCGGAAACAATCAAAATTTGCTCCCAGAATAATATAGTTCCCTTATTTTATATTGCATAAATCTACGGTAAATCGTTTTTTAGCGTATTGATGCGCCCACGAAGCCCACGGGATTGCGGTATTCTAACTTTGTTCATTTGTGTCTTATCGACGAATCGGAACGATTGATTTATTGGTTCGTTTCTGTACGTACCATGAGCCATTCCGTCCGAATTCATTGATTTTCTTATTAAATCGATTTTAGAAATATGGATCGTTTCTTTGAAAATGAATGATGTAAGCACGGTAATCTAGATATCCGCTTCCATTGATACCGGTTTGATATTTGATTGGTTCATAGTTCTACTCGTGTTGTTGTGTGATTTCTGATTCTTCGAAGTCTAAGAATGGTATTAGTGGCGCAGCCGATACTTGCATCTTTAATTATTCATGTTCATCGATCATTTAATATACTTTATATGGGAAACACATTATTGAATAAATCATATTCTGATATCAGACTACTCTAGATAATGATCTTACTTCTAGTCTATTTCGATGTTTTTTTGACATTCGGGATTAATAAAAGCATATCCTGACAAGTATGATACACTCATACAAAGTTTGACCTAACTGCTTCTTCTTTTGGTCTTTTAGAAAAGTTAAGGTGCTGTTAAAGTGGGCTGCAAGGCTTGATGCCTTCTCGCGCACAAACTTGTACAACCGCCGGATCTACGACTTAGGCAAGAGCCTAACTCCACGGTGCCGCCTAAACGGGCGTGGGGGCCGGCGTTGCCGCCTCGGCAGGTGCAGTAGCATCTGGTGCGGTAGCAACTTATGGAGCCTCAGCCGGTGCAGTTTCAGGCACTGCCGCCACCACTGACTTCCCAGTCCATGCCCCCAGGTCCATCGCCCTCTCTGTGCCCGGGCAGACCTCGTGAATGCTGAATGTCACCTTTTCGATGTGGGGAAACGAGGACTGAGCCTTGAACAGGTCTGTCTCCATGTATTCATCCAATGATGCCCGGTCCACAAATGTGTAGAAGCCCGAGCAGGTCTCGGTGGCATTGTCATAAACAAAGTACTTGCCGCGTAGACCCTTCAACCCCGCAAATGCCCCTGGATACCCCATCCCGCTCGCTGACATCACATACCGCAATGCCTCCTCGTTTGGGCAGTCGGGGTTCGTCGTATAGTCAATCTTCAAGTGCACTATCAGCATCACCGCCTTCGACACATCCTCCCGGGTTGGGGGCGTCGAGCCCCACGGCGTGTTTTCAATGCTCAGCTCCGTGCCCTCCATTACGTCCAGCACAGCGGCAGACACTTCCGACACATGCGGATATGCGCCCTGAGCGGCAAACAGCTCACTGCTCATGTATGCATCCAGCTTCTCTTGGTTGAAGAACACATACACTCCGGAGCACGTCTCCGTCTCTGCACAATAGACAAAGTACTTGTGACGCAGCCCGTCGAGCGTGGCCCAAGGCGTCGTGGCTCCGCCGTCACCCAGAACATACTTCAGTGCATCAGGGCCGGTCATGTCAGGGTTTCCAGTCCAGTTCATCTTGAGCTTGACGTACAGCATCTTGGCGTCCTTCATATCTTGCGAGCCAGGCTTTGCAGTCACAACTGCAGGGGCTGTGGCAGCAGCTGGCGGTGCTGCCTCGGCAGGCGCAGCGGCAGCCGCCTCAGCGGGTACGGCGGCTGGTGGTGCCACCTCAGCGGGCGCAGTTTGAGGCACTGCCGCCACCACTGACTTCCCAGTCCATGCCCCCAGGTCCATCGCCCTCTCTGTGCCCGGGCAGACCTCGTGAATGCTGAATGTCACCTCTTTGATGTGAGAAAACGAGGACTGAGCCTTGAACAGGTCTGTCTCCATGTATTCATCCAATGATGCCCGGTCCACAAATGTGTAGAAGCCCGAGCAGGTCTCGGTGGCATTGTCATAAACAAAGTACTTGCCGCGTAGACCCTTCAACCCCGCAAATGCCCCTGGATACCCCATCCCGCTCGCTGACATCACATACCGCAATGCCTCCTCGTTTGGGCAGTCGGGGTTCGTCGTATAGTCAATCTTCAAGTGCACTATCAGCATCACCGCCTTCGACACATCCTCCCGGGTTGGGGGCGTCGAGCCCCACGGCGTGTTTTCAATGCTCAGCTCCGTGCCCTCCATTACGTCCAGCACAGCGGCAGACACTTCCGACACATGCGGATATGCGCCCTGAGCGGCAAACAGCTCACTGCTCATGTATGCATCCAGCTTCTCTTGGTTGAAGAACACATACACTCCGGAGCACGTCTCCGTCTCTGCACAATAGACAAAGTACTTGTGACGCAGCCCGTCGAGCGTGGCCCAAGGCGTCGTGGCTCCGCCGTCACCCAGAACATACTTCAGTGCATCAGGGCCGGTCATGTCAGGGTTTCCAGTCCAGTTCATCTTGAGCTTGACGTACAGCATCTTGGCGTCCTTCATATCTTGTGAGCCAGGCTTTGCAGTCACAACTGCAGGGGCTGTGGCAGCAGCTGGCGGTGCTGCCTCGGCAGGCGCAGCGGCAGGTGGTGCCGCCTCAGCAAGGGCCATAGGGCCGGATGTGCACTCAATGGCCTTCTTCACCTCAACATACACTTCCGCAGGCGTGGGCACAGAGGAAATCTTAAAACACTTGTCCGAGTAGTAGTCGACAACCGGTACGGACTGCTTCACGAAGGTGTCCAATCTCTTTTTAATCGTGGTCAGGTTGTCGTCTGCTCGCCCGCTCGTTTTCCCACGTTCCATCAGGCGCTCGATCATGGTGTCCATCGGGCAGTCGAAGAACAGCACTTTCGAGCACTGCGCCACCTTCTCCTCGAAGCACTTCGCCTGGTCCAAAGCGCGGGGGAAGCCGTCCACGAGGAACTTCGTTCCCTTGCTCTTGATCATGTTGCTCTTGAGCAACCCAATGGTCACTTCCATCGGCACCAGCTTGCCCTCCTTCATCAGGGTTGCACACATCACTCCAACCTCGGAGCCGCTTTTCACCTCGTCTCGCAGCAGATCTCCAGCAGAAAGGTGCGTGAAACCGTACTCCTCGACGATCCTCTCGCACTGGGTGCCCTTGCCAGCACCCGGTCCCCCGAGCACAAAGTACACCTCAACCCCTGTGATGGGTGGGCCAGAGAGCAGGTCCGGTGCAGGGGCCGCTGCGGGCGGAGGCTTTGCCACTGGCTTAGGTGGCGGCGCTGGTGTATAGTAGAAATAGGTGGGCTCGCAGTCGGAACTTGCTTCGGTGGTGCCGGTCACGACGATGACATCGCCGCTGGCATATATTCCGTGCGATCTCGCGGCAGCGACGTGGGTTTCCAGGTCAACAGCCAGTGTGTCGCACAGGCAGGGATATTGCGCAAAGCTGGTATTTGTCTGCCTCGCTACGGATCCGTCAGAAGTGACGACCAAGATGGCAGCCCGGGGTCGAAATTTTGAAATGTAACGAGCCGCAATGCCACTGGCTGAGTAGCAAATGATCAGCTTCGCTTTGGTGTCCATCACAGAGCAAGCGATGGCGTGACCGAGGTTCTCGATCGGGGAGAATGGCTTGGGGCTGAAAGCACGAAGGAAGCTTGCTGCGGCATAGTAATTGAAGGCAAGCTCAGCAGTACCAGTGATGGCAGCCATAGTTCTTACTGCCTTATCTGGGAAACCGCCATTCGCCGTTTCTCCCGACAGCATCGTTGCATCGCAGCCGTCGAATACCGCATTCGCAACGTCCGTCATCTCCGCGCGTGTCGGGGACGGGTTCTCGATCATTGACTCCAGCATCTGCGTCGCGCAGATACAGAACTTCCCTGCGATGTTGCACTTGGTCACCAACATCTTCTGCGCCAGAGCCACCTTCTCCGAGGGGATCTCCATCCCCAAGTCTCCTCGTGCAACCATCACGCCATCGGTGTACTTCAGGATGTCGTCGAAGTTCGCCAGGCCTTCTTCGTTCTCAATCTTGCTGATGATTTTCACTTGAGTTCCCCCCGCGTCATCCAGGATCTTCCTGATGTACTGCACGTCTTCCCCAGTCTGCACGAACGACGCGGCCACGTAGTCCATCGCGTTCTTGCAACAGAACTCCTGCAAGTCCGAGATGTCCTTCGCCGTCAGCACAGGAATGTCCACCTTCACTCCAGGCAGGTTCCCGTTCTTGCGCTCCCCGAGCTTCTTGGTGTTCAGCACCTTGCCCTTCAGGGTCTTGTCGTCCAGAATCTCCACCACCTCGATGGAGAGCGTACCATCTGCAAAGAGCATGCGGTTCCCGGGCTTCACACTTTGGCACAGCTTCTCATAGGACACCCCGATCTTCGTCTCCTCCGGGGTCTTGTAACCCTCAAAGGTGGTGTACTCAGCCCCCGCTGCATACACAAGAATCTCCTGCCCCGCCTCCAGCTCGATGGCTTGGTGGTCCCGCAGCATCGCTGTACGGATCTCGGGGCCCTTGGTGTCCAGCAGACAGGCCGCATGGGAGCCCTTCTCCTTGCAAACCTTGCGGAACCGGTCGAGCACCTCCTGGTGAGCCGCGTGCTCGCCGTGCGAGAAGTTGAAGCGCGCAACCCCCATCCCGGCATCGAGCAGCGCCGCCAGCTTCTCCTCAGACCAGCACTTCGGCCCCATCGTGCAGACGATCTTCGTCTTTCTGAGAGGGGACAAGCTCTGGCTCGTGATGTACTTCATGGAGATGAAGCAGGACCGAAGCGAGACAGTCTTTGCGTAACTGCGGTGAGATACGTATGGCTTATGCACACCCGGTGCCAGCACGAATTCCACGGCCGGGTTCTCATCTGCCGACGGTGCACCTATCCCCCGCACGACGACTGCCTCGGTACCTGCATCGTGCACCAGAGTCAAAGTTAGAAATGAAATCTGGGTGTGATGCCCAACCCACGTTCTGCCGAGCAAGAGCAAGTTGCGAAAGCACGTAACTGACCGCGGCCCTTCGTAACTCCCTCCCTCGAGGAGGGAGTTTGGAGTGGAGGGGGAAGGGAAGGTGGGAGGGTTGCGGCCCACCTGGGAAGCACAAGTCAGTTGCGACTGCCTGCGCCAGGCAGTCTTGCACCAGAGTGCCCACGTTCTGATCGCTCGAGCAGTCTTTCACCAGGTGGCCGTACTGCCCATAGGAAGAATTGGTCTGCCTTGCCACCTCCGCCGAGGACGTGATCACCAGGATAGGCACCGGGGCACGATATTTAGATGCGAGGTTGCTCGCTCGCCCTGTCTCCGAAATGACCACAATCACTCCTGCTCGTATGTCGAGGGCGCTTTTCACAGCGTTGCTAATAATTGCCTCCTGCAACGTCGCCGGCTTGTCCGTAAAGTCGCTGATGAAATTGAATCGTTGGTACACGTTCACACCAACTTCCGCATTCTGTGCTATGGCTGCCATGGTTTTCACGGCGGTATCAGGGAATGCCCCATTCGCTGTTTCTCCCGACAGCATCGTTGCATCGCAGCCGTCGAATACCGCATTCGCAACGTCTGTCATCTCCGCGCGTGTCGGCAACGGGTTCTCGATCATCGACTCCAGCATCTGCGTCGCACAGATACAGAACTTCCCTGCGATGTTGCACTTGGTGGCCAGCATCTTCTGCGCCAGAGCCACCTTCTCCGGAGGGATCTCCATCCCCAAGTCTCCTCGTGCGATCATCACGCCATCAGTATGCTTCAGGATGTCGTCAAAGTTAATCAGGCCTTCTGCGTTCTCGATCTTGCTGATAATCTTTACTTTGCTTCCACCTGCTTCGTTGAGGATCTTGCGAATCAACTCCACGTCAGCACCTGTCTGCACGAATGAGGCGGCCACATAGTCCATCTTGTTCTTGCAGCAGAAGTCCTGCAGATCAGTGATATCCTTGCCAGTCAGCACCGGTATGTCCACCTTCACCCCAGGCAGATTGCAGTTCTTACGCTCGCCGAGCTTCTTGGTGTTCAGCACCTTGCCCTTCAGGTTCTTGTCGTCCAGAATCTCCACCACCTCGATGGAGATGGTTCCGTCAGCTATCAGAATTACGTTGCCAGGTTTGACGCTGGAGCACAGTTTGGAGTATGACAGGCCGATCTTGGTCTCCTCCTCTGTCTTGTACCCTTCCCAAGCAGTGTACTCATCACCGGCGGCATACACGATGATGTCTTGGCCCTGCACAAGCTCGATGCGCTTGTGACCTTTCAGCATCGCCGTGCGGATCTCGGGTCCCTTGGTGTCCAGCAGGCACCCTGCGTGTACCCCCTTCTCTGCACACACTGCCCGGAAGCGGTCGAGAACCTCCTGGTGGGCGCTGTGCGTGCCATGCGAAAAGTTGAGGCGCGCGATGTTCATGCCGTTGTCCAGCAGCATACCCAGCAAATCCTCCGACCAGCACTTAGGCCCCATAGTGCAGATAATCTTCGTCTTCCTTGGTGTCGTTGTAGGCTCACAGATGTTGTCCAGCCCCACCTTCGTGGAGGTGTATGCAATGGTGTACTGCCCCTGGTAGGCCGCATGCTGTTCAACTGCAGCTGCCGGTGTACCAATCTTCAGTGTGCTGAACGCAAGGTTAGAAATGTCGAAGCCTTTCACCATGGGAACATCGCGCCCTTGCACCACGACGATGGTATCAGCGCCGTCAGCCACGAAAGAGTATTTCTTGGCAAACTCCACGGCGGTGGGCACGATCTCTGCACAGGTGGTCACCTTCTCCTTCAAGTACATAGGCAGCAATCCAAAGATAGCGTTGCATTGCGTTGCGACCCTCTCCGTGTTGGTGACAACGACGACAGGCACTGCCGGTCGATACTTTGCAAGGAGTTGGGCCGGAAGGATGCTATCAGAGAAGAGGACAAGCAAGCCTGCCTCCATGTCGAGCGCGGCCTTCACCGCCGAGGAGCAGGTGCCCTCAGCAGAGGACATCGGCTTTGGCGTGTAGTTGCGCACGAAGCGGAAGAAATTCTGAAAATCAATTCCGACTTCGGCGTTCATGGCGATCCGATGCTGTGTGGCAACAGCCTCAGCAGCAAAATCACCGTTGGCCGTTTCTCCCGACAGCATCACGGCATCGCAGCCGTCGAATACCGCATTCGCAACGTCCGTCATCTCCGCACGTGTCGGCAACGGGTTCTCAATCATCGACTCCAGCATCTGCGTCGCGCAGATACAGAACTTCCCTGCGATGTTGCACTTGGTAACGATCATCTTCTGTGCCAGAGCCACCTTCGCCGAGGGGATCTCCATCCCCAAGGACCCTCGCGCGATCATCACGCCATCGGTGTACTTCAGGATGTCATCGAAGTTCTTCAGGCCTTCTGCGTTCTCGATCTTGCTGATTATGCCCACCCGTTCACCTTTTCCCTCGTCGAGGGTCTTGCGAATGAACTCCACGTCAGCACCTGTCTGCACGAATGAGGCGGCCACATAGTCCATCTTGTTCTTGCAGCAGAAGTCCTGCGTATCTGCAATGTCCTTTGAAGTCAACACTGGCATGTCCACCTTCACCCCAGGCAACCGACAGGTTTTACGCTCGCCGAGCTTCTTGGTGTTCAGCACCTTGCCCTTCAGGTTCTTGTCGTCCAGAATCTCCACCACCTCGATGGAGATGGTTCCGTCAGCTATCAGAATCACGTTGCCAGGTTTGACACTGGAGCACAGTTTGGAGTATGACAGGCCGATCTTGGTCTCCTCCTCTGTCTTGTACCCTTCCCAAGCAGTGTACTCATCACCGGCGGCATACACGATGATGTCTTGGCCCTGCACAAGCTCGATGCGCTTGTGACCTTTCAGCATCGCCGTGCGGATCTCGGGTCCCTTGGTACTCAGTAGGCAACCCCATTGAGGCACGGTTGGAAGGCCAAGCTTTTCCTTCATCTCCTCACCCTTCTTCTTGCACACTGACCGATAGGTGTCCAGCACCTTCTGATACGCACTGTGTGAACCATGAGAGAAGTCAAAAAGGGCAAGTCCTAAGCCGCTTTCAAGAAGGTCGGCAAGACCTTCCTCCGACCAGCACTTGGGTCCCATAGTTGCTACGATCTTTGTTTTGCGCCTGCAGAAACACAACCAAAAGAAAATAAACTTCGCGAAAAGGAAATTTCGGTACACTGCAGTGTTTGCCAGAGCCGCGCACGACTGCAGTCTGAAGGACCTCCGCATTTCAGCGCACTCCACAGACATCAACTAAGAAGGCAGTATGGGAGACGCGCCACTGAAGAAAACAAGTTGCATGTCTCAAGAGAGAAGTGTAGAAGTAGTTAAAGGGGAAACAAACAAAACACGACGAGAAGTCTGAGGGTAGCCCAACCGGTAGCACGATGGGATGTGGAATATCCTGACTGTCGCTGTCCAGCGCACAAACAGAAGCATCTGCCATGGGTTTGCCTATGTTGCTGTTTCGAGGTTGCCTTCGTTTGAAAAATGACCTAAAACGGAAGTTTTGGTCTCGATAGTGACAAAGATACCATAGTTTTTACGAAAAGAAAAAGTCTCCTCAGGGCAGATTCGGGCCGGGAACATACGCTGACAAAGTAGGTTTCGAGACCAAGTCCAAGCCGATTTTCGTGGCTCTCACAGTCGTGGTCACGGGCTCCAACAAAGGATTCTTCATCGTAACCTCCGCTTCACTCGCACCAACAGTCTTATCACCAAGCGCGACGGTTTTCACAGCAGCAGCCGTGTCTGCATACATGGAATCTCTGCCAGTGACGACGATCAACTTTTTCCCAGATATGACGTATCCTTTTTCCACCATGTATGCACTCAGCTCCTTGATGACCTGGTCCTGACTGGTGAATGCAGACGGCTTGAACGGGTATTGTGCGAAGCGAGTATTACACTGCCGTAATACGGCATCCACCGGCGAGGCTACAAAGACAGCACAGGGTGGGCGATATTTACTCACAAGATCCGCTGCCAAGCCGGTTTCTGTAAGCACCAGAATTAATGCACCTTCAGATGCATCAATCACTCCATCACCATTTTTATCCTGTGCATATTCGACAGCAGCTTTCGCAGCAGCAAAAAGAGAGGACTCCAGCACACCCATTCCGCGGTTGGCGAAGTTCCAATAACGAGTAAACTGCATTTGTGCATATGAGTCAAGGCCGAGCTCACAATTTTCAGCGATGGCGGCCATAGTTCTTACTGCCTTATCTGGGAAACCGCCATTCGCCGTTTCTCCCGACAGCATCGTTGCATCGCAGCCGTCGAATACCGCATTCGCAACGTCCGTCATCTCCGCGCGTGTCGGGGACGGGTTCTCGATCATCGACTCCAGCATCTGCGTCGCGCAGATACAGAACTTCCCTGCGATGTTGCACTTGGTGGCCAGCATCTTCTGCGCCAGAGCCACCTTCTCCGAGGGGATCTCCATCCCCAAGTCTCCTCGTGCAACCATCACGCCATCGGTGTACTTCAGGATGTCGTCGAAGTTCGCCAGGCCTTCTTCGTTCTCAATCTTGCTGATGATTTTCACTTGAGTTCCCCCCGCGTCATCCAGGATCTTCCTGATGTACTGCACGTCTTCCCCAGTCTGCACGAACGACGCGGCCACGTAGTCCATCGCGTTCTTGCAACAGAACTCCTGCAAGTCCGAGATGTCCTTCGCCGTCAGCACAGGAATGTCCACCTTCACTCCAGGCAGGTTCCCGTTCTTGCGCTCCCCGAGCTTCTTGGTGTTCAGCACCTTGCCCTTCAGGGTCTTGTCGTCCAGAATCTCCACCACCTCGATGGAGAGCGTACCATCTGCAAAGAGCATGCGGTTCCCGGGCTTCACACTTTGGCACAGCTTCTCATAGGACACCCCGATCTTCGTCTCCTCCGGGGTCTTGTAACCCTCAAAGGTGGTGTACTCAGCCCCCGCTGCATACACAAGAATCTCCTGCCCCGCCTCCAGCTCGATGGCTTGGTGGTCCCGCAGCATCGCTGTACGGATCTCGGGGCCCTTGGTGTCCAGCAGACAGGCCGCATGGGAGCCCTTCTCCTTGCAAACCTTGCGGAACCGGTCGAGCACCTCCTGGTGAGCCGCGTGCTCGCCGTGCGAGAAGTTGAAGCGCGCAACCCCCATCCCGGCATCGAGCAGCGCCGCCAGCTTCTCCTCAGACCAGCACTTCGGCCCCATCGTGCAGACGATCTTCGTCTTCCGCCTGGGAAACAGTCGTAATAGGTCAACTTAGAGGCAAGCGAGCACCCGGGGAGATCCTCGGGTTAACCATGCGGTCAGTGACACGTAACCCCGAGAGGAGGAAGAGAAGGATATATGTGGCAGAGACGTGCTTTCAGAAATGCTGCTCGCGCTTTGAACCGTAAGTTGCAATGCGGGCGGCCAAACTCGTGCCAGGTGGCTGCTTTGAAGGACTTTGGGTTTCTTACATGGTGAATTGGTCCTTCATAATCAGGGGAAGGCTGACTCGGGTGGCACGAGCTGTGATGGTGTCTGTCTTTTCGGTTGGCGGCACAATGGACTCTGGCGAATACTCGGGCTCCCAGTCAGACAAAGCTTGCTTCTTTTGCGCCACCAGATTCCGCTCTTTCGCCCTTTCAAGGCCTGCGGGTGCAAGACGTGGGGAGAATTAGGTGAAAAGATGAAACATGCTGACGGAATCTGTACACGAGGCGACCAAAAGCTCCATACTCGCGGTCATCACGGCACTTCACCACGGAAGCCTTCACAACCACAAGCTGCAAGGGGGACTTCGGCATACGTAGAACAGAGTATGCATCCTTACTACCTACGCAGTTACTACCTCGTTTTCGAACAAGACCGACTTCTTCGCTTTGGGACCCAGACCATCGATATGGCGACGGGCATCCCTAAAACATCCCTAAAAAACAGTACTCCAGGAATAGTTCCCTTTCCACTTCGGCTCCAGAGGGCTTTCCACATCGATGCAGTACCGGGAGCACTCTTCTTGGCCGCTTGCTCTGCGTCTTTGAGTTTCTGAGCCTTCATGTCTTCGACCTCCTTCCGAGCAGCCTTGCCTTTGAAGCTTGCTTGAATCTTTACCGCAGCTGCCTCCACTTCCTGCGCACGGTAAACGCAGGTTCAAGAACAGGACCCACGGAGAACCTGCAGTCGAAGCTGGGCTGCAGGCTCCCAAGCCAGGGCAAACACAATCTTTAAAATGGTCTTTGAAAGGTCCGTGGAAATGGAGTTGTGTACCGCAGTTTCAAGCCCTTTGAGGGCATCCTGCTCTTCGCTGGAGAGCGTTCCTGAGAGCACACGCAGTGCGTTAGGAACATACTTTCGTGAAGGTGTTTCTTCGTCCTATCAATTCATCTCGGAACCGTATGCACTTCGGATGGATAACTGAAAATACTTACCCGCGGTCTGTCCAACTGCTACCCGGGATTCTTCACGATGTTTACCGACATCCACGCTGACACGCCGATCCTGCGATGGGCGCACGAGTGGAGAAAACCGGTTGTCAACAATACGTTACTGCTTTGGTTGACAGCCACTAATTCAGTCACACTTAGTTGACAGCCACTATGCTAATTAAACTTAACCTGCGATGCTTCACTTCCATCAATCGATGCTTAAATTCCATCACGTAGAGCGTCTGACGCAGACATGTATGCACAATTTGAAGCTTCCGCGGAAGGCACAGCTGGGAAGACCAGCGTCCGATTTCTTCGTGCACTCAACCATAGATGATCATGGACTATCTTGTTTGTGAGGAAAAGAACCTTGGGCAAAGTAACCCGTCCACTTAAATATACGATTTCCGCCCTGCACTTAATTCTACGCTTTCCGCAGCTGAATTCCAGTCTACCAGTGGCAGTGGCGCGCTCTCTCGGTCATCCACCGTCGGCAACGCACTCTGTGAAGCAAAGTGTAGTAAGGTGATATGTTACCTCGCTTGTACGCGCCGCGGGCTTTGGGACATGCTCAGGTGCAGGCACCCGTTCCTCTTTAGGCGCAGGTGGGGCTGCGACTGCTTCGACCTTTGCCTTCGGAGGAAGCGGCTCGACAGGTGATGGAGCCGCCTTGGGTTCAGAAAGTGGCTTGATGGGCTCAAGTATCGGCCGCGACTGCGCAGGACCTTTAGGCTCCGGCAATGGTGATGGGGGGGGCAAAGATGCCGCAGCTTCGGCTGGCTTCTTTACCACTGGTGACGCCTGTGCTGGTGCAGTTGGCGCTGGCGCTGGCGCTGGCGCTGGCGCTGGCGCTGGCGCTGGCGCTGGCGATGGTGCGGGCGCTGGTGCTGAAGAAGAAACTGCAGAACTTGTTGCAGCCTGCTCATAGTATAATTAGAATCATTAGTTGTCAAATACGATAGCAACGTGCTGGAAAAACCGTAATCATCTGAAACTGGGTACCAGTGCATGTCATACTAATCGTGAGTGGAAGGGCGGAGAAAGAGAGAGACAAACCTTAGATGGCTGCACGACATTCTTAGAGTTTTTGGAGGATCCACACCCCATGAGTGCGTTATAGATGCAGTTGCGCTATGAAGACAGTTTTTTGCACACAATATTCATTTATCTGTTGATTCAAGACATCGTTGTCTTCTAATTTAAGATATTTCTTGGGGAATTCGATATAACCAGAAAGTTGAAATATTTTGTGCTTGGCGAGTGCACCGTTCCTTTTTCACTTTCCCTCCAGCAGGCTCGAACCGGGAGTTGGATTTGGAAACAGAAAAGCAAGACGACCTGAGCACGTGGACTGGAGATGGAGCTCTTGACCATCGACTCTCGACCCTCGACCCTCGACTCTCGACCCTCGTACTCGACTCTCGACCCTCGACTCTCGACTCTCGACTCTCAACTCTCGGCTCTCGGCTCTCGGCTCTCGGCTCTCGACTCTTGACTCTCGGCTCTCGGCTCTCGGCTCTCGGCTCTCGACTCTCGACTCTCGACTCTCGGCTCTCGGCTCTCGACTCTTGACTCTCGACTCTCGACTCTCGACTACAGCACTCTCGATGACTACTGATATTGTGTCACTCCCACTGAAAAAAGGGTGTGGATGAGTGAAAAAAAGGGTGTGGAACGGGTGAAGCCGCCCCCCAGAATATTTTACCGTGCAAATAACTGGATGTTACTCGTACACAAAATATAGGGGGTACGTAAACGTACAGGTGGGGAAAAAATATTCCCCAATCTTCGTGAACGAACGTATTGGGGGTACGTGAACGTACAGGTGGGGAAAAAATATTCTCCAAAATGGCTGAAATGCGACATCACAATATCACGACATCGCGCAATATCAATTAACTCGGGATTTATGGTATAAAACTATAAATGCGACATCACAATATCACCAGGGCCCTGCACAGGTACAAAAGTACTCGGGTATTTTTGCCAGGTACAGGTACTAGGTACTACCTTTAGCGTGGTGGGCCCATAGCCTGGAAGCGTGGTGGGCCCATAACCTAATAGATAGTATGAAACACATATAGGGTAGAATATTCTATATATCCGTGTTTTAATACTATCGCTGTACGCAAAAATATGAGGCTGAAACGGTGATAATATGTCTGTAAAGATATCACATATGAGAGTCTGAGAGTCTAAGTAGCTTATGCTACGTGCGCTGTGTAAGTCTGTACGAGTACGGCTATAGTGATGCTCGAGTACTCTAACACGTGGCTTGCAGTCACTATCGCTGTGACTCGCGGTCTCTGTCGCTATGACTCGCGGTCTCGAGCCGAATAATAATGCAGTCATCTGTCACATGCATCGAGGAATGTCATACAGGGGGCAGTACGGTATATCTAGTCCCCCGTGAACCTGGTTGGCTAGTACCCGTACCTGTACCTGTGTCCGATTTTCAGAATTGAAAGTACCTTGTACCTTACCTGACGGTCAGGATTTTGCCAGGTCCTACCTGTGGAATTCAGGTACTTCTCAGGTACTTTTCCGAAATTTCACATGTTGCGAGGAGAAAGGTCCCCGTTCTCGGCGGCTCACTCCTTCGTGGCATTTTAGCAATCATGACTGACCTACAGCCAAAAGATTCGTCCGAGAAAGAGGTTCCAGAAGATGAGGTCACTGGCAGTGCATCTTCAGGCGTCAACTGTAGCGCTAGCGCCGGTGGAGCGAGCTCTGGTGGTATTCAAGCGAGCATCGACGGTGACTGTGGAGCGAAGGCGGGTGGTTCGCCTGCTTCCAACGTGAAAGATGTTGTTGCGCCAATATTTCCAGCTGTTACCGGAATATCCTAGTTCACTAGATATCAGAGGGTCCCGAACTGTGTGGATAAACTCTCTCATAAGATAATAAACCCTAAGCTAGATATACCCGGAACGGTCTCGCAACGGTCTCGGATACTAGCCTACCTGTGACACAGCGTGTGTCACAGCACGAACCTATAGATCAGTCAGCGGTCCAGTGTTGGTCCTAGGGGTCTGTCATAGGGGCCTGCACCGGGACTCCCAGTCAGGGCTGCCTATACAGATTCCAGCACACCACCCCAGCACTGTGGGTGGTGACTGTCTAGGAGAGTCAGAATGTTAAGATAAGTTAGGGTAGGAGCTAGGGTGACAAACCTAACTGCTAATTCAACTGTGCAATTCTGATACACAAATTGAAACCCTCTAGCCGGCACAAGTGCAGAAACATACAGGCATATAGGTCCTGCTAAACTACTGAAAGGCACGGCGCCAACAAGTCAGATTAACGGATATAAGGAGTCAAAGTAAAAGCCAATTGAAGACCATGTTGAGGTCAAAGCACATCTCAGCACACCACCAGAAGGTGGTGCACTGCCAGAACCAGGAATAAAACTACTCGGGGTCAAAGATTAGAGGAGCACCGTCACCACATTGATCACCGCAGCAGCCCGCAGCACTGTCCTCCAGCGGGTCAGGCGGCAGTAGCACTGCCGCAGCACCCAGGGAGTGCAGCACCGCATCCAGTGTGACGGGGTCCAGCTCGGAGATACCAGAGTAGATGCACAAGTCCCCCCTGCACAGCACAGGCTGCGGAGCAGCCTGACCCGATATCTGCACAGATCCGACATCATTGGCCGCCGTGTAGGCGGCGGTCCCCACTCCCATGATAGAAATCAAGAGAATAAAGGAGAGCATAAAAGGCATTCCCCACAAGCCAGCGTGGGCAGGGAACCCCCACGGAGGCTTTCCACAGCCGTAGCTGCGGGGAGCACCGGCATGCCAGTCACCCAGAGCACCACCAGAGCTAGGTGCATGGGTCGCAGGTGTAGATGAGAGATTTGCCGAGACGTCTGAAGCCCGTGGCTTTAGTATACCGTGAATGTGCCGTCGGCAAGGTCTTCATAGTCGTCGGTGTTGTAACCCGTGAGGTCAATGGGTTGGACGGCGGCGTGGTTCACGGTCTGAACGAACCCAGCGAACTCACCGTCCGCGTCCGCTGTGGTGGTCACCCGCGCCGATTGAAGTGGCGCGGGTTGCACATCCTTTCCCTGCGAGACAGGCATAGCAGGGGCCGGCACGGCGGATTCCGATGCCGCCGCACCACCTGCCGGAACCTGCTCCTCCGGTGTGGCCACCGCTGCGGCGGGACCGCACACCAGAGCCGAAGCCTCCTGTCCGATGCTGGCAGGAGGCGGGAAAGATGCGTGAGTGTAATGCACCTGCGGGTTGGCCGCGGAGTGAACCTCCGCGGCAAGATCGTCGAGACGGCGGAGAATGTCATCTCCCTCGGAAGCCGGCTGCTGCTCAACGGTGAAGCCGTAGGCGGACACGTCGATGCCGCCCACCGCTCCCGCACAAAGCACCGCGGGTGGCCCGTACTCGGCTGCCGCACGTGCAAAGGACTCCGCCCCGTCGTCTGCCGCCTGCTGGAACAATGCACACATGGCGAGCGCGTGCACCCCCTCCGCGTCCTCCTCGTCGATGGGAACGCAGAATGCCGCGGCAGAGGTGGGCGGGTGTTGGCGCCCGCCCAACGGGCAGTCGCGGTAGAAGTGATACGCCTCACCTTTGCCCGCCTTCTTGCACCTACCGCAGAACGGCTTCGCCCGCTGATCGTCGCGGTCGAATCCCACCGGTGGGGCCTTGTGGGTCCCCACACGGAATCCTCGCGGCTGCTGCCCCCGCTGCTGTTGCTGCCGCTGCTGCACCCGCTCCCGCTGTTGACGCACAACCGGAGCGGCTTCACCTTGCTGCCGCTGAACGAGCTCCTTGAGCTCCGTGATCTTCTGGAGAAGGGCGTCGTACTCGCTGCTGGAAAGGTGTGCGGAGACGCCATCCGCGCCCGTAGCCACCTTCCCCCCGCCCGTCTGCGCCCAAGCCTGGTAAATCTCCACAACCATGGAACGGAGCGAAACCAGTGACACATGAGCCAAGTCAGCGGTCATGGGATAGCGGACCTTCACCGCAGCGTAGAAGGTCGGGTCGAGCCGGGTGTAGAGGCTCAACTTCCTCGTGGCCTCGGTCGGTGTCCAGTCAGAAGCCCGGTTATCCCGCACTAAACGTTGTTCCTTAGCCAAGATCGGCTGCGGGTCAACGTTCGCGGGATAACGCAACGCGGCGTGCTCCTCCTGCTGCGACTCTCGTAGCGCCACCGGAACACAACCCTTGATGATGTCGACAAGGGCTCGCCGTCCATCTCGGTCAGCCGAAGAATCGGTACCAGTCAGCCAGACGAACGCGTTGCTGTGCTTCTCAACCACCAGGGCAAGGACGTCGTAGAGAAGCCCATTCACTTTGTTGACCACGGGTGCCAGAGGGTCGTCGAGGTCAAAGGTACACAGTTCCAGCCCGGCCGACTGAAACTCCGTACGCAGCTGCACCACCAGGTCGGACAGAAGGCCAGCGTCGTCCGTACCGCGAAAATGGTGTTTCTTGTCACCAAGAATATCCTCACGGATACTCTTGGCCCAAGCCCGATGGAGTCGCGCCTTGTAGATTTCGTCGACGAGCTTGGACTGCTCCTGCAGGTAACGCCTGACGGCCACGTCCTCGTCCACGTTCGATGCAGGGTTGGGTGTAGGAACAAAAGGCGTAGCTGCCGTCGGTGTGTTCCGCACCCCGTCGATCAACCTCAAAGAGGCATCGATGTCACTGTCCCTCGTGAGGGACTTCTTGGATCTTGTCGTCATTCCCATCTCTAGAAAAGCCTGAGGGGAGGCGGTACGCTGCAGCACGTTTGGGTAGGGCCGCGGAGAAAATGCGACGTCACGGACACGGAACGAGCGGTCGGGCCATGCTAGCGAGGGGCGAAGGAAGATGTCGTCGAAGTCAAAGGTGCCAAGGTCACCAGCCCAAAACACGGCAGCAGGCGGGATCAGAGCGAGCAGAGAACCGCGAATAGTGAACATTGCGACGACGAAACCCAATCCAAGCCGGCACCCCATAGCTGCGGCTCAAGTCGCTCACCGCAAGCCGCTCATCTCAAAATCTCCACTAATGCCCAAACGTGCAAACGCGCACCACCTCTCCGAGCGGCCGTTTAGCCAATCATGGCCAAACTAGCAAGTGGAATAAAGCGTGGATGGGGCCACGACCTACCGGAATATCCTAGTTCACTAGATATCAGAGGGTCCCGAACTGTGTGGATAAACTCTCTCATAAGATAATAAACCCTAAGCTAGATATACCCGGAACGGTCTCGCAACGGTCTCGGATACTAGCCTACCTGTGACACAGCGTGTGTCACAGCACGAACCTATAGATCAGTCAGCGGTCCAGTGTTGGTCCTAGGGGTCTGTCATAGGGGCCTGCACCGGGACTCCCAGTCAGGGCTGCCTATACAGACTCCAGCGACGGTGACTGTGGAGCGAAGGCGGGTGGTTCGCCTGCTTCCAACGTGAAAGATGTTGTTGCGCCAATATTTCCAGCTGTTGGCAGTACGATCCTCTGTCGCGACCGCGATGGAAAAGAGCATCTAGTTGAGGTTTGCGATAGTTTGGGCAAAAATGGCAAACCGTTGACCTCTGGATATTGGAAGCACGTGGTTTCGTTTACGCCAGCTCTTCCCATATCCGGCAAGAATGCGATGTGTGTTTGCGACGAGAATGTCAACAAGACAACCTGTGGTGCCTTGATCAAACATGAGCCACGTTTTTGTAGCACTGGCAATCTTATCAAACACTTCAAGAGTGCACATCCGGCTACCACAATGCGAGTTCCGATGGGCAGTGTGAAAAGCGAGGTAGGCAAGGAGAACAAGGCCAAGGTGGCTCAGCAGGCAGTTCAGAATTCCAGCTTCGATAAACTAGGGGTCACTCTCGAGGAACGCTCGACTGCCAAGCTCAGCAAAGAGACTCGAGCGTTCCACACTCGTAACTTCGTGGTTATGTGTGTTGTGGACCTTCGCCCTCCAGAAATGCGCTATGGCATTGGCTACCAGTTTTACATGGCCGGTTTCAATTCACGTTGGGCTACAGAGCCTCCCCATCACCACACTCTCGACAAGGTCCTTTTGGAAGAGTACGCTGCTGCCAAGGAGACTGCTATCGGACGTATGAAGGAGCACCTGAAATACGTGAAGTATGGACCTGCCATGCATGGCCAGCTTGACCTGTGGACTTCTTCTAATGGCGAGCCATATGGTGCGTTCTCAGTGTGCTACGTGGATCTTGTTTCTGGTGAGCGAGAGCGCATATGCTTGGCAGTTCGCTTGTTTCCTGGCGAGCACACCTCGAAGGACTGCTCGCAGTGGATGAAGCAGTTGTGCTTTGACTTTGGCATAAACCCTGAGGAACTGGTTGAGGTGTTTATCGCTGGAAGTACCGATGGTGCTGGCAAAGAGCTCAACGCTTTCGCGAAGGAGCTGGACATTCCTTGCAAGGTGTGCCTTGGGCATCGCTTGAATTTTGCGGTGCAGTGGACCACTGGTATAGCTGGGACTCCTCCCATTGCCAAGAGCCAGGGCACAATCAGGAACCCCAAGAGGCGCACTCTCATAGGGCGCGTGGCTGGTCTGGTTGGACATTTTGCCCACTCGCCCAAGGCAACTGGCAAGTTTAAGGCGGTCATGCTCGCTTTGTATGACGACTTCCAGGAGCTTGAAAGCCGCAATGACACGCGGCGGAGTTCGACTTTCAAGATGCTTGCGAAGGTGTGGCGTTTGCGAACTGCCATAAGTGTGTACTTCAACATCCACGATGGCGACAACAAGGTGCAGCTCACTTTGTCTGAGTGGAATGAGGTGAGGGCGTGTATTGGCGTGCTAGAGGCGCACCACGACGTGCACATACATTGATATTCAAGGAGGCCGCACGAGCTTCGTTGCGAGCACGATCGAGGCTCTGGCGGAGACAAGGGCAATGGTGAACTCCTCCACCTTCGAGTTATCTACAATCTAAGGGTGTGAGCTGTCTCCTATGGGAGAGGTTGTGAATGAGGAAGACCCACAGTACGAGCTCGTGGAGTTGGAGGATCTTCCCGAGGTCGCTCAGATCTTGGTTACCGTGCTCCGTGAGAAATATGAGGAGTATGACCGAGGTGTGCCAATCACCAGGGAGGACCGTATCTGTTGTGCATTGCACCCCACTTTCCCTTGGCAGGATGAGGGCGTGAGGGCGCAAGCTTTCAAGGAGCTTGCTGAGGAACTGGAGAAGGCCCGGCCGTTTTTTGAGAAGGTCAAGGAGGAGGAGGCTGCCAAGCGGGATCCTGCAAGAAGCCCTGAGCAGAAAAAGGCAAACGGGAATCAGCTCGTGAGCGCTTCCGTGAGCAGTTGGCAAAGCGGAAGTTGGTGTTGCCTGGCACTCAGCAGACG
Source organism: Cymbomonas tetramitiformis (assembly GCA_001247695.2). Taxonomy (NCBI): domain Eukaryota; kingdom Viridiplantae; phylum Chlorophyta; class Pyramimonadophyceae; order Pyramimonadales; family Pyramimonadaceae; genus Cymbomonas; species Cymbomonas tetramitiformis. The sequence goes on from LGRX02008499.1 coordinate 19,717, forward strand.
GACGGCTCTGGCACGGAAGCAGCTGCTGCAGCACCCAGCGCACAAGCATCGACCGAGGTTGACAGGTACAAGTACTTGCTTGACAGCAACCTGTTTGAGATAGATCCTGACCAGCACCTTGGCCAGGTGTGGGTGAAACCTGAGAACAAGAAGAACTTCCCTATTATGCACGTGGTGGGTGTGTGCCACTTGGCTATTGACCCCACTAGTTGTGAGGTGGAGCGTATTTTCTCCTCTGCTGGGCGCTTGATGGACCATCTCCGTGCGAGCATGTCGGCATGGAAGGTAGAGGCTATGCTGTTTTTGCACCGCAACCAGCAGCTTGTGAAAGGACTGAATGAAATGAATTAAGCCGTAAGCTTTGAGCTTGGTGCAGTGCCTAGTAGCATATTTGGGTGTTAGGGCATAACTATGTGTACAAATGCAATAACATAATACAATAATGCCCCAGTAAATAGCTAGCTTGTTTGCATATAAGTATGTGATAAGATGATAGCTCCTTATTTTGCAGTGAATACGTAATCATCACATAATCATCACAAGTGTGCATGAACCTGCGGGATATTACTGCATAACACCTTGCTGTGAATAATATATCAACTTGCGGTGAATAATAATATAATATCTTGTGGCTATATAGCATATACTAACCGTAAATAAAAAATAATAGGGTTCCGCTGTGAATAATAAACTATCCTACCGTATATCACTATATTTGTGTATTACACCCCGCCGCATATCAAAGCGATACGGCGTGTATGTCCCTAACCGCCATGTTGGACCAAGCCAAATCCGATGGTAACGTGCGTTTTCATCCGTGCGAACTGTATAGGACGCCAAGCCTAATAATGTGGAAAGCACCTGATAAAGTACCTGAGTACCTGAGTACTACCTTGTACCTTACCTGTCCAACCCCCCCTAGTACCTGTACCTGTACCTATGCCTACCTATCCTATACCCAAAGTACCTATACCTGTACCTGACCCCCACAATCTCAAAATCGAGAGTACCTGAAGGTAAAGGTATTACGTGTGCAGGGCCCTGAATATCACGACATGACGCAATAGCAATATCACAACATCACAATATCGATTAATTCAGGATTTGTGATATAAATACGACATCACGCAATATCACAGAATTGATACAATATCGATTAAATCAGGATCCATGATATAAATACGACATCGCAATATCACGACAGCACGCAATATCAATTAACTCGGGATTATTGTATAAATGCGACATCACAATACCACGACATCATGCAATATCACAGCAGCAGCATCCCAATCTCAATTAATTCGGGATTTATGTAGTAAACAACAGTCGTTTATAGCCGATATGGGCCTCAATATTTGCACTGTTAACTCTATGACGTGCAACCCCCCAGCTGGGGGGGGTGACCCATTCCCCTCTGTTGTGCGTGCAGTGGGCGGCGCTGTGAGTTGTGGGATGCGGTGGTGTGCATCCCACACGTCGACCGAACATGGGTGGGTGATCGGAGGTGTCGATAAGGGGGGAGGATGTGGAAGGCGACGCCGCGGGGAGCGATGCGGGGACGATGGGGGGTCGTGTTCGTGTTCAAATTTTAATTTTATTCATCAGTGATAATTTATTTTTGAATTTTCTGCTTCCGCTTCGCGTCGCGGGATCTTCCCGGCCGGCGCGGCGCCCCCGCTCAGGTCGTGCTTGCGCTCGCGGCTCGAGAGGGTCTGAAAAGTATTAGATTGGATTTACTACTGATACAGTGTCACAGTGTCACAGTGTCACCGCACCGCACCGCACCGTGTCACAGTGTCACAATGTCACAATGTCCCAGTAGTCCTGGGTCGATCTCAAATATAAAAGATCCTCCACTTCGGAGGCCATCTTTGACTTTCGAGGTTCTATCGTTATGAATCGTGTAACTTGTACAATAACCATCCGATCGTTCGTCGTTCCTCGCCTTCCGTCTTGTGCGTTCAAGCAATCGTCATCGTCGAGGCGGTATATCCGATACATCGATTGCAATAACGACGTGGCACGGTGTTCTGAACGTGAATGTGGGCAGTCCGATTTCTGAACATCGCGCGTGCCATGCAGAGCGTCGGGTGGCATTGCGGCATATGCAGAGTGCAGACGCGGTGGCAGCGTGGCACTGGAACACGAACAATTACACTGTGAATATTTATAATATTGAAGCTGTGTCCACACGGTAATATATAAATGAAACTAAACTTCTTACATATGTATATATATAAAAAAAATGGAGGCTTCATGCAAAAATCTGAAAGTTATCTAACGGTGAGGGGTCACCGACGTAGGAGGGGGCACATCAACGGTAGATAACTTCGGTTATCTACGTTAGTGGGAGCGGAGCATTTAGGGCTCGCCAACGGAGTTGGCGGCTCCACTCTTTGACCTCTGGTTTGTTGCCCGTAAGTTTTGTCCTACAGCATGGACTCCCTCTCTGACGACGCCCTGACCCAGCGTATCGCGGAGCTTCGCGCGACTGAAGCCGGCAAGAGCCTACTCGAGAAGATAGCTTCCGCTTCGCCAGACGACTTCACGCCCGAGGAGGTATCTCTTAACAACAGGCTCTCCCTGTTTCTGGCGGAGCAGGAGCGTAGGCAAGTCCGCGCTCAGTATGCTGCTCATATCCACGGCCCTGGACCAGCCGACCTTACTGTCCACGCTAAGTTGGATGAGCTCCTTTCAGCCCATGGTCCCGCCCGTCGCGAGCTGCCGGGTGCGAAATGCGATTTCAAAGACAAGAATGGCAGCGACAGCAACGCAGCTAAGCGCACGTGGGAGTTCGCCAACAAGGCCGACGAGATCTTCTTCAATTCATCGCGCAGCGTGGAGAAGGCGGCGCAGGCAGTGCCGGATTCGATCGCGGAGGAGGTGAAGGAGAGCCTCGAGAAGGCGAAAGCCCAGCTCACGGAAGGTATGAAATTATGCGAACAGCGTGCTCAAGTGGCCTTCATAGCCTTCAAAGATGGGTGGAATGTCGCGAAGGAATTTTCTGAGGAAATGGTGACTTTGTCTGAGGAAGATGAGAAGCGTTACAAAAAAGCAAAAAAGGCTGCTGAGCAACGCGCTGCTGAATCTAAAAAAGCTCGTAACAACTGGAAACCTAGGACGTATGGGAAAGGCAATTTTGCTCAGCAATGGTACCCTAGGCAGGACCCCCCCTTTAAGGGCGGTAAGGGCAAGGGCAAAGGCCCTCCAGTTTGTTATTCTTGCGGACGCTCTGGACATATGTCCAACCAGTGCCCATATGGGGCCCAAGCTCCCCCAGCTTAGACAATGACGAATGATTATGTATTAATTTTTTCAGAGACCGTTTTGGTCGTGCGCGATTTGCCCTGACACTGTTTAGTGTGTATTCGTCCGCTCGTTCGAGCGTTTGTCGCTGTTTAGCGTTGCTGGATGTCTCGATCCGGCGTTGACACCCCCCCCTCGTTGTGGGAGCGGTAGAAATCGTAGCTGCAGGTGATGATGAGCGGGGAGAGTACGAGGAAGGGGCTCCTTCTAGCCCTTCCCCTCGAGGACGTCTTCGTTCGAGATTGTCTTTTTGGAGCACGTTCTGTAATGCAGTTGTGCTTCTATGGATCACTTTCGGTGTATCCCTCCCGTGGATTGATGGCCCTCCTCCTGCCAGGTCCTTTCCTAACTCACCACTGGCCGAGCGGGAATTCGAGTTCGTGACTGAGGCAGTAGCTAGCTTGGTCAGCACCGGCGCTGCATACGAAGTCCCTGATCGCCCTATTGTCGTTTCGCCCCTTAGTGTGGCCTATCGTGATCTTGGCCCTGGCGTCCCTCCTAAGAAGCGGTTAATCTGGAATGGCCGTTACGTTAACTCGTATTTGTTTGTGAAGAAGTTTAAGTATGAGGGACTCGCGATGGTTAGAGACTTGCTTGAGCCGGACGGCTTTATGTGGTCGTTCGATTTCACTTCCGGCTACCACCACGTTGAATTGCATACTGACAGTCAGCAGTACGTTGCTTTCGAATGGCAAGGCAGATTTTATTGTTACGCAGTGTTACCGTTTGGCTTAGCCTGTGCCCCGTACATATTTACTCGAATCGGTAGAGAGTTGGCGAAGCGATGGAGACAGCAGGGAATGAAGCTGATTCACTATTTGGATGACTATATATTTTTTGGTGTTGCCATAGCCGGCTCTCTTGCAGTTCTTCTTTCACAGCAAGCCACTGTTCTTGCCGACTTGTTTTCAGCAGGATTCTTAGTCAACCTTGAGAAGTCAGTTTTGCAGCCAATGCAACGTCTAGCTTTCCTCGGGATGGGGATCGACTCAGTGCGAGGCTTATTCTACACGCCTCAACAGAAGTGGGACTCGTTGCAGTCTCGTATCGCAGCGGCTCTTCGTACTCGCCGCGTTAAAATCCGTGCTCTTGCCTCCATAGCGGGCAAGGTGATGTCCCTGCGGCTGGCCTTGGGTAAAGCAGCTTTTATGTTCACTCGTGAGATGTATTTTGTTATCGAGGCAGCGGCGCGCTGGGATGCTTATATTTCTCTCCCTGATGAGGTTGTTTCGGAGCTTGAGCTGTGGGCTAGCACAGGAGCAGAGGGATTCAATTCCGGCATATGGGCCGTAGTGGCCCAAGTTTTTTGCAACTTTATTTGGACCGATGCCGGTGCCACAGGATGGGGCGGTTGGTTAGCCCCACTCGGGGCCCGAGAGCGGCTCGATGCTAGAGGTCACTTGTCTCTAGCTGAGAGGTTTGAATCGTCCACTCTGCGGGAGCTTATTGGTGTGCTCCGTACTCTTCAGTCCTTGGCTCGATTTGTGTACGGCACGACGGTGCACCTTCATATCGATTCTCAGGCAGCGTGGAGGATTCTCACTAAGGGCTGCAGTAGTAAAGCCCCACTGCATAAGCTGGCGGTTGAGATTTTCTGGTGGTCGGTTCGTAACAAGGTGTGCCTAGAGGTTTCTTGGATTCCTCGCACACTCAATGAGTACGCAGACTTTCTAGCGGGAATTTACGACAGTGACGATTGGATGCTCTCAGTTTACTGCTTCAGAGTGCTCGATGACTTGTGGGGACCGGATACCGTGGATCGTTTTGCCACTGACAGGAATCACTTGCTTCCGAGATTCAACAGTAGGTGGTGGTGTCCTGGCACAGAGAATGTTGACTGTTTCCTTTTGAATGATTGGTTTCTGGAGAATAATTGGTGCAATCCTCCCTTCGGCCTAGTGGGCCAGCTCCTGCGATGCTTAATCCGCCACGGTGCTCGAGCTACAGTTATTTGCCCCCGATGGACGGGCCGCCACTGGTGGCCCTTGTTGTGCCCTGATGGTGTTCACTTCGCCCCCTTCGTGGTAGATTGGAGAGAGCTTCCTACGGACTCGATCGAGCCCCTTTTCTGCCCGGGGGCGGGGAGAGCCAATGAAGCAGCTGTGGGCCCCCCGTCCTTCAGGGTGTTGGCCCTCAGGATTGACGGGTCCCTTGGGACTTTGTAATGTGCAGGTGGAGCTCTGGCCACGGCTCTTTGGGACCAACTGAAAGTGAGTCCCCGAGACCCCCTCGAGCAATATCTCCTCCGCTCGATGAAGGCAGGTATGGTCTCTACTAGAGCTCCTGGCACGTGGGACGGCAGCTATCTCAGCGTCATACGGCGGTACCGAGCTTTTTGTGCCGCCCGCACCCCACCTCGGGTGCCAGTTCCTACCGAGCCAAGCACGGTGTGTCTGTTTCTCCAGCTGGTGGCCTCGGATGCGAAGTCATATGCCTCGGTTAAGTCAGCTTCGGGCGCCCTGTTCACCTTGCAAGAGCTTGCACTGGTTCCCGTGTCGGAGATCCCCACGAAGCACCCTTTGGCTAAGGGGATCAGAGAGGCGGCTAAGCGACGTATCGGTCTTAGGCTGGTAAACCAGAAGGAACCCTTGGAGGGCGATGTCTTACGGTCGGGTATCCTCCTGTATGTTCCGGATGCCGCTATTGCCTCTCTTATTGCTCTCACCTCAGCGGCTATGGTCTCCACTATGTGGACGGGGTTCTTGCGCTATAAGGACATGAAGTTTGTGTGGGTCCCTCTGGTTAAGTTCTATGAGACTCATATGGAGATGTTGTTGATTGAGAGGAAGAATGATCAGTTCCGGTTTGGAGATGTGGTGTATATTGCTAGGGGGCAGCACCGCCCTTCTTGCCCCGTGTACTTGTGTGAGACTCTGATTAGCCGTGCTGGTTTCACCGGTATGGTCAACCTGTTTCAAGGCTGGGATGGCAGACTGGCCAGGTTCCACCCTGACACAACCCCGCTCAACGGCCGCCATATGGAGTATCCTCAGTGCCATGCAGTGGTCCATAAATTTCTTCAGCGGACCACTGGCCTGTCTGCAGCAGAGGTGCAGACTCGGTGGGGCACCCAGTCCTTGAGATCCGGCGGTGCTACTACTGCAGCCAAGCAGGTGGACTTCCGCCTGTTCCAGCAACACGGCGCATGGCATACGGCAACCAGTGCTCACAGATACATTCTGGATGACACCGAGACTAGACTCTCAGTTACTAGATGCCTAGGCAATTAGCCTGTTCCTGAAGCCCCAAGTGGGCCGGCCACAGGCATGAGCCTGTGGCCCCTGTTATTTATTAACAGTAATTATTATTTTGGTGTTGCATCCATACCCGATCTTGTGTAGCTCCAGACTAGTGGGCTCCCTACCCGTCACTTGTGAGTGTGTGGGTTAGGTGTAGGCTCCCGAGCTAGATCGGGGTCCCTGACTGTGCCCTTCTAGGCGGGCACGGGACAGGCAATACCTTGCTGCCTGAAGGGCTTCGGCCTTAGGCAAGGGGGACAGTGTCTTTGGACACTCCCTATTGGGACTCTCAGCTCTTATCATTCCAGTAGTCTTAGTAGCTAGGGGTAGCTAGGGTAGCTCAGCGGAGCGGAGCTAACTTAGATAACCATGTATACATAAACAAGTTTCAATTTATAGATGTGTAAAATTTATATATGTGTGTCTTCAAAATTAGATATATCTTTCTACGCTCAGCCAATAGAATGTTGAGGATTTTGCATGAATTTCAGCTCGCACTGTTAAGGAGTTTGCATGAATTTCAGATCGCACTGTTAAGGATTTTGCATGAATTTCAGTCAGATCGCAC
>LGRX02008500.1:0-21658 GCA_001247695.2 Cymbomonas tetramitiformis
CTCCTCGTCGATGGGAATGCAGAATGCCGCGGCCGAGTGCGGGGGATGCTGACGCCCGCCCAATGGACAGTCGCGGTAGAAGTGGTACTGCTCACCTTTTCCCGCCTTCTTGCACCTCCCGCAGAAGGGCTTCGCCTTCTGGTCGTCACGGTCGAAACCGACTGCAGGCAGCGGGTGCGTGCCGACACGGAATCCCCGCTGCGTACCGCGCTGCTGCTGCTGCCGCTGCTGACGCTGCGGCTGCTGCCGCTGCTGCTGCGCCGGCGGTGCGTCCGTCCCGCGTTGCTGCCGTAGCAAGTCTTGAAGCTCGTTGATCTTGTTGAGGAGGTCACCGTACTCGGTGCTGGAGAGCTGCGCGGAGATGCCGCTCTTGCCCGAGACTGCCTTCCCCGCCCCTGTCTGCGCCCAAGCCTGATAGATCTCCACCACAAGGGAGCGGAGAGACGCCAAGGAGACATGCGCGAGATCGGCCGCGAGAGGGTACCGCACCTTGACCGCGGTGTAAAACACCGGGTCCAGCCGGTTGTACAGGAAGAGCTTCCTGGTCTCCTCGGTGGGTGTCCAGTCCGTAGCTTTGTTATCCCGCACCAGATGCTGTTCCCGAGCCAAGATGGGCTGCGGGTCAGTGTCTGCGGGATAACGCAACGCGGCGTGCTCCTCCTGGTGCGACTCACGTAGCGCCACCGGTACGCAGCCCTTGATGATGTCCACAAGAGCTCGCCGTCCATCACGGTCAGACGAGGCGTCGGTGCCAGTGAGCCAGACGTAGACGTTGCTGTGTTTCTCGACAACCAGAGCCAGAACATCGTAGAGCAAGCCGTTGACCTTGGTCACCACACGAGCCAGAGGGTCGTCGAGGTCAAAGGACGCCAGCTCCAGTCCAGCCGAATGAAACTCCGTACGCAGCTGCACCACCAGACCACAACTAGTCAGAAGCAACCAGGTAGTAAGGCAAGAAACAAAGGACAGGAACCATAGTAGGTGGGCACGAAAACATAGCGAGATGCGCCGAATGAAAAGGGAAGGCCGGAACATAGCAAGAATGGCGGGGGCCCGAATAATGAGTATGCACGTGACACTATATGTGCTGGGCACTCTGGCTGAACGGATGGAGCAGGCACAACTAGCAATGAAAAACCCTCGACAAAAAGCGGTACCACAGGTCAAAACAATGAGTGAAAAGCCGACGGTAGCACGTGGAGAAGCCTTGGGCACAAGACCCAACAGGAAAGCTGAACGGGTTGAGGATGCGGGTAGGAATGCCGAAGCGAAACTACAGCCCTCCCATATAGGGGGGGGAACACGCTCGAACGAGAAAATGGAAGGACAGTACCCCAAGAACTCTGTCACGCAGGGGATAAACACGCTATTCGATGAAATTGACATTAGGGTAGATAATTGACATTAGCTGTTTTTTGCGATATTTAGAAAATATATGTGCTGAAAAAGTTAATGTTGAAAATAATTTTGCTCGCAGGCCTCCGCAACGGTAAAATTACAAGACACGTAGGAAAATGTTTCCAAGACACGGTGATGCATGCAATTTATTTTCTGTGATGTAAATGGTAGCGAGCATGACATACAAAAGAAATGAGCAATTGCCATATCAGATTTCTCTAATAATCGTATTTACATTATGTACATCTATTTCGTGCGTCTTAGTCGGCTGATTCTATTCACATTTCAACATCGCTACCGTCGTCTAGCTCATTTTCCTCGTTTTCGCTATTGTCTTCATCGCCTACTGTTTCTTCCACTTGCCCGTTATCAATTCGTCTTTTCTTGGCTCTTTGCGCCAGCAGTGCGACTATAAGTTGCCCATACTGCTCATATGGGATACAACCTTTTGCTTCGTTAGCTGCGATGTTCCACGCTAGCAATATCTCTGCACTTTTGAAGGGCTCAGTTGACGGCGTATCGGATGCGTTCTCCCAGAAGGCTCCCGCTTTCGCTGCCAACACCTTTCCGAGTCTTCGCTCCTTAGTGTCCGTGTATGTCTTCACTTTCAGGTACTTGTACTTCAACTCCTTCGCGTAGACAATCCGTGCATGCACTCGGACAAGCATCAGGGGGTCCGACCATTCTTTGCCGTTGAGCTTGACACGGAATTGGCATACATCGTTGGCCTTCACGCCCGTGATTTCTCCGAAGCAAACGGCGTAGCTGTTTACGGTCATCTGATCGAACGAAACCTCCCATACCGGGTTGGCCACGTACGCTTCTGCTTTTCTAGCAGCCCGATTCACCGCCTTACGTTTGCCCGTGTACACGGCAATCGGTGCACGTTCTACGCGTTCTTGAATTCGGGCTGGAATTTCTGCTGCTGCTGGCATCTGAGCTTCGGCGAGTCTGAGAGGAGCTTCCAGGGCATGCACCAAAGGGGCATTCAACGTGCGTGCAATTTGCTCGGCAAAACGAACGGGACATTGGGCTCCTCGAAAATGCCCTCCTCGGTCAGCTTTCGTTGCTTCCTCAACAGCTCCGCCCACCACGCCTCGTGGGTAGGTGTAAACGTCGTACTCAAAATGGTCCGCATCCCGTCCACCAGATCCTCGAGCTTCGTAAGCCCTTCTTCGGAGAAGGCTTTCGGTTTGACAAAATCAGGCAGGTTCTCGGGCATAGAGTTCAACACCTTGAGGCCCTCCTCTGGTAGCCACTTCTTGTCGGTGGAATACATCTTGTATTGCACGACCACTTCGCCGGCCTCGTTCTTGAACGCTTTGAAGGTCTGCTGCGTGGAGATGCCACAGACGTTCTCGTAGCGACCACCGAACCAGGTCTTCAAATCGTGCACTTTCGCCACCGCGGTCGTGAAGATGCCATCCGAGAAACACTCCTTTGCGATTTCCATCATTTCGTCAAGGGTCATCGCAAGCTTGCGTTTTAAGCGCACAGAAAAACGCGAGAACATCTGGTCGATGTTCTCGTGGGTGTGGCCGACGATTAGGAAGTTCACCTTCACCTTCTTGAACGCGCCAGACATAACCAACCAAGAGATATACGCCAAAAGCATAATGCTCTTGTTGGTGCCCACGTTGTCAAGCTGGACGTATAACACTTCCGGCATCGGGTACGGTTCCTCGCCATCCCCTTTACGACGGTGCTCTTGAATTCGAGTGACGTCACGATGCAGCACGTTCAGCAGGAAGTTGGCGTCGTCACCGTAATTCGCGTAGTTGAAGTCCATAAACCGGCCAACGTTTTCGATGATGCTACCCATATTGTGCACGTCCAAGAAGTCCTTTCGGTCCAGATATGATGGCATGCGCCTGAAATGCGGCAGGCGCGTCGTCCATTGGGTCATCCCGTCAATGATGACAGAGGAATATTTCCACCACGTCTTGTTTTCCTTGATGCTCTTAGTCATGTTGGATTTTCGGCCGTGTTTGTAGAACTTCTCACGTTCGGCACGCGCTTGGTTAAGGTGCACCTCTCGCATTTTGTCGTATTGACCTGAAAAAAAAAACGTTTTAATATACAAACTTCTAAAACAACGTAAAACGAATGCAAATACTATATTTTTCAGAATTTAGCTTACCGTGCTGGGATTTAGGTGTGCCCTCCTTCAAGAGTTTGATCGAAGCACATACACTGCACTGCGAAAAACGCTTGCACTTCGGAACTTTGAGCCAAGATTTGAACTCGTCTTTCCAGATTTCGTAGAAGTACGGCAAGGAGACTTCCTTGGATTTGCGGTCGTGAATAGATAAGGAATCGAGATAATCATCCCAAATCTCTTCTCTTGTCTTCCCCGACGGGAGATGCGTCTCAGGTTTATGTGGCTGGGGTTCACCCTGTTCTTCCGCATATTTCTTCACGAAGGCGACGACATTTGATTTTTTGTTGGACAAACGCCGATTTGCCTCGCTGCCCGTCAGCCCGTGAATGAAATTTGTTCTTCCAGAGAGAACCCGCTCGCGCACGTCGCAGAAATATCCTTGGCTTATTTTGTAAACCTTCTGGTAGAATGCCGAGCACACCTGTAAATATACAAGCAAAGTGAATTCTATAAAAAGAAAAAAACCTGCTCATTAGCTTAATGAGCAGTTTTGGCAAAATTTCAGGAATATGCACAAACATTTATACTTCAAGGAATTCTATAAAAAAGAAGAAAACCTGCTCATTAGCTTAATGAGCAGTTTTGGCAAAATTTCAGGAATATGCACAAACATTTATACACCAAGGGAATTTTATAAAAAAGAAGAAAACCTGCTCATTAGCTTAATGAGCAGTTTTGGCAAAATTTCAGGAATATGCACAAACATTTATACTTCAAGGGAATTCTATAAAAAAGAAGAAAACCTGCTCATTAGCTTAATGAGCAGTTTTGGCAAAATTTCAGGAATATGCACAAACATTTATACTTCAAGAGAATTTTATAAAAAAGAAGAAAACCTGCTCATTAGCTTAATGAGCAGTTTTGGCAAAATTTCAGGAATATGCACAAACATTTATACTACAAGGGAATTCTATAAAAAAGAAGAAAACCTGCTCATTAGCTTAATGAGCAGTTTTGGCAAAATTTCAGGAATATGCACAAACATTTATACTTCAAGAGAATTTTATAAAAAAGAAGAAAACCTGCTCATTAGCTTAATGAGCAGTTTTGGCAAAATTTCAGGAATATGAACAAAAAGTTATTCTTCAAGGGAATTCTATAAAAAGGAAGAAAACCTGCTCATTAGCTTAATGAGCAGTTTTGGCAAAATTTCAGGAATATGAACAAAAAGTTATTCTTCAAGGGAATTCTATAAAAAGGAAGGTAAACCGCTCATTAGGCTAATGAGCAGTTTTGGCATACTTACCGGTCTGTCACATATGAAGAACATAAATATGAACCTTGAGTCACAAGTTCTGGTTCCGCTCTTCATAAGATCTCTTATCATCCATTCTTTACGATCTTTTTGAGACAAGTCCCAAAACATTTTGCGTTGAGCTGCTAAGGCTGATGTGTGAAACATTAATGAGCAAAACGATTTGCATTTGCATCGATAAGTTGCAATACTTTCTATGTCGGACTGTGAAAGGTTTCGTTCTTTGATTGTTATTTGACTCTTTTCTTTGGGTTTTCTTTTTGCTGATGTATAAACTGCTCGTTCTTTACCGACCTTAGTTGTTTTCCCATTGAGCACACTTTCACTCTTTTCGTCACCCACGGAGTACGAACTAAAGCTTGCTTCAAGGCTTTGCGTTATCTCATTGAAGTCAACACTTGTGATCTTTCGCGTACTAGACTCTTGCGTGTTTATTGTGTCATCAGAGTCCGATGAGCGCTGAGTCGCGCGTGAGTCGCTAGTCTTTTGCAAGTTTGCAGTCATTGGAGTTTCTGCGCTTTTCGAGTGCATTGGCGTTTCAACGCACGGAAAGCATAATATCTCATCGTCGCAAATAGTTTTGTATAGCGATGAGCGACGAGCGTTAACTGGCGATGAGCGAAATACGTCGGTTTCTATTTCTATGATATCGTCTTCCTTCTGGGTGTAGTATATTGCAGGCTGTGAAAGGTCAATAACTTCGTCGATAGCTTCGTCAGCTATTTGCCAGAACGGCCCCATCAGAAAAATAGTCCAAAAATCTTATGAAGCAGATTTCCGTGAAATGAAAACGACAAGAGTTCATTCCGAGTTTCGTCAGGGGCGACAGCCGATGACTTTGAATTTGAATATTACGGTCGGTCATATTAAATTCATCGGATCGATCGACTAAACTTGCCCAATTACATCATTCTGTACTCAAGTTCCCGGATCGAGTGCAGATGTCATCAATCGAAATCGAGAACATGAATGCAGATTCAAGTTCTTTGTCGCTTTCGGCCCGTCCAATAAAATACTTCGATTCGCAATTCTCGGATTTTGATGACGAGAGCACGGAACTTATTGAAATTTCATAAACTCGACCAGTCTTCCTCACAATCAAAAACCTACTTTGCATAACACCGCTTACAGCTCATCGCCTTTTTTTTTTAACTTTTGCGTGAATCAAAATAATGGCAACTGTGGACCAATTTCGCGCATTGTTGAGCTCAGAAAACGTAATACAGCTACCCGACAAGCAGTGGTCTGTTGAGCGCGTGCCTTCTTTACAGGGCCATTGGCTGCAACTCTCAGTTTTTCTCGCAACTGCCGATGGCGGTACAGTTCAGAGAAACTTGCCTCTTTTGCCAGCAAACGCCGATGAGCACCTTCGTATCTCTTTCGCTGGCCCTGCGCCAGCCGGCGGCGGCAATACTCCGGTGTACGTGCTGACAATGGGCGAACGCGCGCATGAGCATATGGCTGTCCGTCTTGACGCTGAAAATATGCTGATTAGCAATATAGCGCCTTCTTACACAGCGCGCAAGAACAGGCTGGATGAGCTTGTTGAACGAGCAGCGAACAGAGTTCTTGCTGCTGCTTACAGTTCTTTTTTGAATGAAATGTGGCGAAATTCCGAGAACAATGAATTCTGGAAGTGTCCTGAGAAGTCTAAAGAACCGTTCAGTCTCTTGGATGACTCAATCGATTCGGAGATGGGTGGCGCTGGAATACTTCCAATCGCGGTAAGTTCAAATATTTTTGAGAACCCTGTTAAAACTATATTAATAATTTTTAAATTTGTTTAATTATTATTGTGTCAACAAAAAGCCTCATTAGGTTAATGAGCAGTTTTGCAAACTTTCTGAACTTGCCGTGTTTTTTTCTCTTTATATTGTGTATGGTACCTACTGTCATAATATGACATGCCTGACTGTTTTACCCGATAATTTCGATGACTTACCAAAGCTTGAACAAAAAGTCTCATTAGGTTAATGAGCAGTTTTGCAAACTTTCTGACCTTGTCGTGTTTTCTATTTCTTTATAGTCGGTATGGTACCTACTGTCATAATATGACATGCCTGACTGTTTTACCCGATAATTTCGATGACTGACCAAAGCTTGAACAAAAAGTCTCATTAGGTTAATGAGCAATTTTGCAAACTTTCTGACCTTGTCGTGTTTTTTTTCTTTATAGTTGTGTATGGTACCTACTGTCATAATATGACATGCCTGACTGTTTTACCCGATAATTTCGATGACTTACCAAAGCTTGAACAAAAAGCCTCATTAGGTTAATGAGCAGTTTTGCAAACTTTCTGAACTTGCCGTGTTTTTTTTTCTTTATATTGTGTATGGTACCTACTGTCATAATATGACATGCCTGACTGTTTTACCCGATAATTTCGATGACTTACCAAAGCTTGAACAAAAAGCCTCATTAGGTTAATGAGCAGTTTTGCAAACTTTCTGAACTTGCCGTGTTTTTTTTTCTTTATATTGTGTATGGTACCTACTGTCATAATATGACATGCCTGACTGTTTTACCCGATAATTTCGATGACTTACCAAAGCTTGAACAAAAAGCCTCATTAGGTTAATGAGCAGTTTTGCAAACTTTCTGACCTTGCGTGTTTTCTTTTCTTTATATTGTATGGTACCTACTGTCATAATATGACATGCCTGACTGTTTTACCCGATAATTTCGATGACTGACCAAAGCTTGAACAAAAAGCCTCATTAGGTTAATGAGCAGTTTTTCTTTTTTTCCCTATGCTGCAGGATTCCGGCACAACCGACTTTAATTCACCAGTAAAGCTTCCACACGGCTGGACCGCATGCTTCACAGAATCTGCTGTTCGGGAGGCGAACAAAGATCGGTTCGGAAAGTCCTCCGTGTCAGCACACCAGTGTCTCTGTTTAAATTGTGGTAAACAAGGACAGAAGCGATGTGGTGGATGTCGACAAGCAGTATATTGTTCACCTGATTGTGCGAAGCAGCACTGGAAGTTGAGCCATCGAGCGGAATGTAGTAGGCATAAACTAAAGAAGTAGGCATAAACTCACATTGACAACCGTACTTGATTAATAAATGAATAAAATATGTATCATTAGCTTGTAATGTAAAGTATGTCTCATTAGCTTAATGAGCAAAGTTTCTTACCTTTGTGTTTTCCCCTTAACAACTTTATAATGGACATGAGTATTGTTTTGAATTGCTCATTAACCTAATGAGTTGTTATCTGTTAGTGACTAACTTTGTACTTTTATATCACAATATATGTTTATAGGTACCATTGACACCTGCAGCAGAAAGCGAGCTGGCTGCTAGTCGTGGTCCGAGCGGCTCATTGTTGGCTTACAAGCCTGGAGAGACAGCGAAGGCGGCCAAAGAACGAAATGCTGAGCAAGCAGCGCAGGACTGGAAGTCCTTACTCGCATTGCCGAAGCAGCGTCGTTCTGTATCTCATTCTAATACGATTCGGTACCAGATCGAGTATAACCACCGGTTCCCCAGAGTCGTTTCCGCGAAAGACGTCAAGGGGTGTACGTTCAACATTCCTATTCAGTACATTGTACAGGCTGAGGACTACGAGCGCATCAGGGATGAGGACCGTGCGCAAGTCATGAACTTGAAAGAGAGCATGGCTTGGAACCCACACGGTTTTCAGAACACCTCCCTAGTGTACATTGTATGGGCGCGCTCTGGGGAGCACCTCACAAGCGCGGAGGAGTTTGACCCCAGTAAGGTGTACGACGGCGTATATCGTTTCGTGTGCTTCGGGCACCAACATAGCCTCACCGCTCGGCGGGAGCTTCACGCTGAACAACCAGATAACGAAGCTTTTCAGCAGATCGAGTGCAAATTGTATTTTAATCTACAGTCTGACATGGTCCGATTTTTGGCTGACGAGCAGAACACCGTCGACCAGAACGTGAAGGGCAAGTCGCACCAGCAAATCATAAAATCCATGCGAACTGGCATGCAGGTGATTTCTGAGAAAATAATGTAACTTATCCATCTTTGTCACTTAAAGCTCTTACTTACTTATATAAAGTAAAAGAATGTTCCTAACCGTAATTTCTCGGCAAACCATGCAGGCATCGAAGGGCCCTCTCCACAAACTCTATTGGCATTGTGGCATCACGGAATGGGACGTTCAGGCCCAAGACTGGACGGAGGACGGCCGGGTGAAGCAGTTGGAAAAGCACGATCCCAAGACTTTCAGGCTTCCAATGAATAGGAAGGAGGTCTACGAGAAGTTGTCGCAGGGGGACTGGGCCAATGTGAATGACTGGCAGCTTTTCGGGGGAGACGTTGCAACTGGCAAATGGTTCCCGGTCTGGTACTATTTGACATCGGCTCAGCAGTTACATATTAAGGCGGAGGTGTTGCAAATGAATCACATCTCCATCGCCAACGAGTACGCAACGAATTGGACGATGGCTACAGTGCGTCAGGACACTTGGGACCTCATTGTTAGAATCATGCATGCGCACGGCGCGGGTATTCTGAAGGGGCAGACTAAGACCCCCACCAAGGGGTCGAGTAAGAAACGCAAGAACTGGACTCCGGAGAGTGAGATCGTTGACATGACTACCGAGACGTCTGGGGCGGAGGAGGCGTTGAAGGATGTAGGTGCCGACCTCAAGAAGAAGAAGTCGGGTGGCAAGGCCAGGTCTAGGCGTGTTCCTCGAAGCGCCGGTAACACGTTGAGTGTCGGTCAGCCGGCACAGCCTTTGCAGCAGGCAATCGTGAAGGAGAGCGAGAAGAAGGAGTTGAACATGTCCTTTTTCCAGACGATGCTCGGGTTTCACTCGGACGTGGAGGTTGATTACTTGAACGGCGTTCTGAAGAAAATCCTGACCGCTGAGATCACCATCCAAGAGGCGATTGAAAACCTGAAGAGGTTCAAGGCCCAACGCAACGTTCAGGCCTGGATCGTGTCGCAATCTGGGGTGGAGAATTGGGATGCTTTTGAGAAGAAATACGGTGAGACTTGGGCTTGCCAGGAGGCCATCGAGCGATGCATCAAGGCGGTGAAACAAGGTAAAAGTGGGCGAGGGGGGAGTCAGCTCACGGTTCCCAAGGCCATCGTCCAATTCGTCGCAGACTGCAACACATGGCTTTCCCGGTGTCAGGCCGGAGAGGGAGACCTCGTCAAGTTGCCCGTCAACTACGTCTCCAATACAGTTAAGGTGTGCGTTCTTTCAACATAGATTCTTTGTTGTGATAGTCGTGCTCCTCATGTAGTTGCATGTTTTATTGCGCTAGCAATTTTGGGTCATTCAAATATTAACAAGCGGTTTGCGGTATAATAGGTGGCACTTCCCTCCCCCCTTGTGGAGGATGGTAAGGAGGCACAGGTTGAGAAAGAGTACGAGTGGAAGGAGGTTCAAACCGGCTACATGGTCTACAAAGACGAGTTGACGAAACTCGAGCTTGTCCCGAAGATGAATTACGTGGGGACGATACTGGACGTTATTTACGACTTCGATACGGAGGTGTCAGAGCACGCGTTATCCGAGCCCGACCTGATCAAGTTCATAGATGCCTTTGCGGCGCTCACCACCTCGCCGGACTGGACAATATTGATATTTTGTGGGTTTGCTCAGCAGACCGGGTTCCTGAAGATCCTGGAGAGCAAATGCAACGGTGGGGCCCAGCGCATATGGTGGCGCAAGGAGAACCAGGATGTAGGTGCCAACCAAAAAATCCGGTACAATGTCCTCGAAGCGGCTGTCATCGGGTTCCAAATGGCGGACCACGAGTCCGGGGAAAAATCCACTCGCAAACCATGGATGTGCGACTTCGACTTCTCGTCGAAGGATGCGGAGGCGGGCTCGAGGGCGAATGTGTTGGAGGGGTATTCTGTCGTCAAGCAACCCTATCGAGACGATGGGAAAGTGGTATGCGCTCACCAGAAGCCCCAGCACCTGCTAATAGAGCTCATCAACTGCCACATGATGGGACCCGCACCTTTCGCCCGGTTAAACAACGATTCGTCACCCAACTGGATCTTGGATGCGGGGTGTGGGGTCGCGACGGCCACAATGGCAGCTCTCCGGTGCGGCTTGAACGCTGTCGCGTTCGACTCCGACCAAGACATGGTGAATGCAGCCAGTCAGCGGCTTGGGAACATTGCCGACGAGCCTGACGGCGATACGGAATGCATGTCACTCGAGGAAACGGCGAAGCTCAAAGAGGATGCACGCATAGAGGAGGAAAACCTCAAAAAGAAGAAAGAAATCGCCGAGTGCACTAAGGACATCAACGAGTTGTTTGATGGCGACGGTGAAGAACCCGCTAAAGATCCACTTGCTGAAACCGGCACGGATTCTGGGCAACCCGGGGCAGGAGAAGGAGAGGCAGGAGAAGGCGAAGAAGAGAGGGCGAAGGAGAGGCAGGAGACGACGCACCAGGAGACAGCGATCCTTCCGCACCTGCCGAAGACGCACCAGCCGAGTAAATAGTGCACGCCGTGCCAAATGCCTGTCTTGAACCTGGAATGAACGCAGATACCGCGTAGATTGTGGTCGCAGTGCTAACAGCTAGTCCTGAACATTAATAAAACACATGTACAAAATGAAATTAGTCACCGCATCATATTTTGTATCGTGTTTACCACATTGAATGCTTGCATGTGCTTGTGAATTTATTATAAGCACTCATACGTACGTATCCGAGCAGATACCGCGTAGATGTGGTCGCAGTGCTAACAGCTAGTCCTGAACATTAATAAAACACATGTACAAAATGAAATTAGTCACCGCATCATATTTTGTATCGTGTTTACCACATTGAATGCTTGCATGTGCTTGTGAATTTATTATAAGCACTCATACGTACGTATCCGAGCAGATACCGCGTAGATTGTGGTCGCAGTGCTAACGACTAGTCCTGAACATTAATAAAACACATGTGCAAAATGAAATTAGTCACCGCATCATATTTTGTATCGTGTTTACCACATTGAATGCTTGCATGTGCTTGTGAATTTATTATAAGCACTCATACGTACGTATCTATTAGCCTCACCGGCACCCGCGTTTATACGTGCGTCTCACGTCTCGTCGGAAAATACGTTATTTTCGTACGCCTTGGAATTATTTAGCTATCTATAATTAAATTGAAAAATGACATTCCATATTGTCGTTTTCATCGAATAGCGTGTTGATATTTGCCAAGGATGGGAAACTGAATATGCACCAAGTGGACCTTGCGCTCGAAACACTGGAAGACAACCCTCCGGGTTCAACAACCATGCAAGAAATACTGAAGCTGCTGAGGGAAAATGACGAAAAATTTCTGGAAATGATAAAGGGGAAAGTCGCCAAAAAGGGTGGCACCCAGATACCAGTAGTAGGAAACGGACAATAGTGTTAGTGTCTCACTTTTTAACCACATTCTTATAACTGGGAAATTTCCAAAGAGTGCAAAATCTGGAGTCATCCTTCCAATCCCTAAAAATCCCTCTGCACCATGTACAATAGATAACTCTAGACCCCTCACAATGTTGGAAACGGGTCTTAAACTATTTAACACAATAATTGCTAACCGTCTCAAAACAATACTTAACACTCACCCCATTCTCTTCCCCATTCAAGATGCCTTTCTTCCGAATAAAAACATAGATGACTCACTCCAAATTCTGAATGAAGTAATTTCGGATGCCAATAGATACGACAAAGACCTCCACGTAGTTTACCTGGACCTCAAACAAGCATTTGACAGAGCTGAATTCTGGATGAGCAATTTAGCGCTGAGAAAGTTGGGACTCCCATCACAAATAATCAACATCATCTCAGACATTACCAATGATGCTTCTAGAATGGTACTCACTGAAGAAGGCCTCACGGATGAATGGTCCCTAGAATGTGGAGTCCCTCAGGGAGAAGTTTTGAGCCCACTAAGGTTTGTAGCCATTATGGACATTCTGGCAATTTGGTTAGCAAAAAGAGCTAACGGTGTAAACCCGACAGGATCCACATATGGATATGAACTGAACTCGGAACGCCATAGACCAGACAAACCAGGAAATAATGTTATTCCTCCCTCCCAAAACCTATTAGAAAAGGACACCACTTTAAATATCTTTGCACGGTTCTTTTGTGATGACATCATTCTCGTGGGGAAAACTAAAGACGAAGTTCAAGATATGCTAGGTATAGTTAATGAATTTATGAGCTTCATTGGTATTCCCATCAATGTTAAGAAATCCAAATACTCTTACAGAAAGCGCATTAAACCTCAGGGCAAAACAGTAACGCGATATGACCCGTCCGATGATTTACTCATCTCAGGGGGTCACCTGGAGCCCAATACAAATGACTCAAGTCCTTCCATTGATTCGAAATGGATACCCCCTGAGTCACCAGAATTCCTCGATTTCTCCAACAGCAAAGAGGTAAACAGATATCTCGGAGTATGGTTTGCACTAAATGGGGAATGGGACAAACAGGCGGAAATCCTTATCGACAGACTTAAATCTACTCTCACATCCATCCAACTGCAACACATGACTCTACACCAGCTAAGATATGTTATAAATGCGGTTGTAGTTCCGAGGATGGCATACCCCCTTAAAGTTACCTCAGCAATTGCCAACTCCTCAAAGAATGTCGCAATTGAATTAGACAAAATGATAGCTTCGTTTATAATTAAATATTTGGGCTGCCCAGTTGACACCAATCACCAAATAATCTGGACAGCAGTCTGCCAAGGCGGGTACGGTATTGATAGTGTCTTTGATGTTGTAACCGCGTCGTGTATCACCGAAACTATGAACACCCTGTGTTCTGCGGATGAACACGAATATTGGCAACACAACCACACGGACCGTATCACTGATCCCCACCTCATCTCACTATACCGTAGAAATAGCAATCTATGGCTTAAAATAATAATTCAAAACATGAACAACGAAATGGGTAAAAATGTTATCTCGGGTTTCCCCTTATCACACTATGCAACCTACAGTCATACTAAAGACAAACGCTTTAACTGGTTTAGGCGTACAGGTCACATTATGGCAAAACTTGGATACGCTATTGACTCTAAAAATTACCCTGAAAATGAAGCGGGTGAAACCACATTAATCACCACCCTTCCCAGACAACTCTACATGTCGAGGAATGTTACCTCCGCAATACAAAAATACAACCTCAAGCACACAGGTTCCTTTCTAACTCCCTGCGGTGGAATGTTAAAAAACTGGCAAGAAAGTAAATGTTTTTTCAGGCTGAATGGCAGTAGACCCCCTGGATGGCTAACCGAAATCGAAAAGGAAATGCTTCAAAACCCTGTAGATTTGGACCCACAGGCTAGATATGTCAAGAAACAATATAGAGACAACATAGTACCCCCTGACACGGGTGAATTTCATTGGAAAGGAAATGGTGACCGAAATTCCATCTCTCTTATTCACATTACCAATATTGACTTAGAGGCCATGTCAATACAATATGCAGAATACAGTAACAATGCCATAAACCCTAATGTATTTGTCAGAATCAAAGGTACCAACAGTCTTCAATACGACTTTGAATATAGCATCACCAATGACGGTTGCATCCTAATTCCAGCAGGTTCTATTTTCGAATATAATGACCATATGGACCCGCCCTCTTCTGTCCTTGCTACAGTTAGTGATATTAACTCACACTATGATTACATCTCAGACAGACAGTATGAAACCATTATTGCCAGAATGAAAAACAAAACTGCGGAGGAAGAAAGTGAATACAGCTGCCCTAGCGACTCGGAAGAAGAATCCACCCCCAACGCCGAAAAAAGCAAACAAATGGAAGATTATGATATGGCAAGCGATGGTTCCCTATTTGCTGGAAAGAAAACAGCATGCAGTGGGGCAGCATATGCCATAAAAAACTTTGACAATCTGTAGCTGCTGCCTGCAGTAGCACAGACTCAAATATATGGGCTTGTTCAGCATACTGGGTCGTATCACCATCTGCCATGAACTTGCCCAAACTGAAAGTGAACATGCCAATGCCTTCACCTTCTCCACCCTGTAACATCCTGGCCCTGACCAGCGGGTTCTTAAACACCAAGACCCACATACACCTGCGGCCAATAGGTCCATGTTCCAAATGTCCAATCACATGCAAGCGTCCAGTCTGACTCAATCGTCTGAAGTACGCGGCTCTGCTCTCGGTCATGTCTGTCAAATAGTAAGAGGGAACATGGGCACATGCCACCACACGACTGGCCATGACTGCCAATGGAAAGGCGATATCCAGCGCTGCAAACCAAGGCGAAGTCACCACGGCATCACAGACACCATACTTCTCCTTCCATATGCGATAGTTACCTGGCTGAAGTGCGTCACGCGCTTCAGACCAACCCAGCTGAGAGTTCCAGTCATTATTCATAAACTTCAACTGCGGCCATTGCTCCACCATCACCTCACTGATGACCCCAGTACCTGCCCATGGGTCCCACACGCCATCGATGGACTTCCAGTCCACCTCTGTCGCCAAGCGCCTCACCTCGGAGGGCACTGTAATGACCAGCTCAAGCCCCCACTGCAGTGCGCTAGCTTCGCGCACCTGAGCCTTGGTCATATGTCTCAATTCTCCTCGCTTCTCAACTTCTTCTTCAGCCAAAGCAGGCACGCGAGGTGCATCCCTCAGTTGCCTTGCCATTGCTTTCTGTTCCCGGTACTTCTTGCTCAGCACCGTGCGATGTCCCTCATTCCAGTGCCCTGGCATGAAGATCTGCACGGCCTCGGAGAGCTTGTCCTGTCTACCCCAATCAATCTGATCTGGCATGTGGAGAAACATGTCCTTCTCCTCCAGTAGCATATCTGCGCTAGGAGGCAAGCACAAGAGCAAGAAAAACGGCTAAGTACAAAACGCAAGAGTACTCAGTACGGAGTACAGTAGGACCGATCAGAATGATGTTGATGTGAGGTGCCTAGCCTGTTGTACGGAGTACTCAGTACAGTTGAGTTATGGAGAGAGTTCCTGAATGCATAAGAACTCTAAGTGTAACCAGTTTCGGGGATGAGAACTGAACTGAGAATTGTAACATAAAAAGAGCCGTAACTGCTGTATATAGTGTATTGAAAGCATGCACTTGAAAGCAAAAGCATAACTTGAAGGATTTACGAAACCGAAGTCCTATAGTTGAACTTGAAGGATTTACGAAACCGAAGTCCGATAGTTGACCAAACGTAATCATACCTCGTGCGGTCGTTTAATAGTTAGTAATAGTTAAGCCCGAAAGTGTAAAGAAGAGAAGAAACTGGAGTGGTAGCCTCCTACAAAATGGTAATTGGATCGTTTTTACCGGTCGCTTCATGAAAATTTCTGTTTCTGCGTATTCTGATTGCACCCCCCTTGCGTGGTGCCTTTCGCCCGGCGTTTTGTGTTGTGAAATCAAGCACAGTGTGTCGTGCGTTTCTGCTTCGTGTTGGTGGGTGCGTGGTTGTGGGATTCAGGTGCTCTAGGAGTGGAATTCTCCGAGTGCTTTGATCCGCGACGTAGTTTGGTACGGCTACCTAGCAATGAAGGAGGTGGCTTGGGGCCCTTGGTCCTCCCTCCCCTTTGCGAATGTACTTTGAGTTGTTCTGTCCTCGGATGGGACGGCTGCTCTGACGTGGCGTTGTAGCGTCCTTTGCGTATATGCAATTTGGAATTTGCGTATATGACTTTGGAATTATTTTTACTTTTACGAACGAAAACGTGTTTTGCGTTGACGCGTTGCTCTAGATTCTTTCTTTTGGTCTAGGATGTTTTGTCGTGCGCTTTGGGCGGCGTGTCGGTTTGGCTGCGGGTTGGTGATGCCGGGTTTCAGGTGTTCTTGAGGTTCCGATCTCCGGGTACTTTGGGCCGCGAGGAGATTCAGGCGCGCTTCTGCCCTAGCATGTTTCTTGTTCACGCATAACGCTTGAGCGCGTGTCACGAGCGCACAGTTACGCGGGTCGGGCTTGGGATTTGGAATCGCGTGGATTTTTCGGCAGGACCGACCCTTCGCGGCGGGAGCGCTGCGCGATTTTTTTTAAATTGTGCGGCCTTTGCTGAATTGTCCCCGTGTTTCTCAATCTCGGGTAGCCTAGGGCTTGCGCCCTCTATACTCAGGAATTGCCGCGCTTCGGCCGGTTTGACCACTCGGCTCGTGCCTGAGTGGTGACTTTCTGGGTGCGGCGTGTGCTTGTTGCTTTGCATGGGCGTAAGTGCCTCCACTACGTTAGTTAATTAGCACGTCACGGCCTAGGTGCGCGGCAGTCCCCGGGATGAGCGTTGGGATGAGCCGTGCCAAGCGCGTGGCTTCGCGCTGCGCGGTGCGTATGGCTCAGCGGCGGGCTTGGGATCGGGCGGCGTGGTTCATTCTGCGGCTTCAGGTGTTGCGGGATGTCCGTGTCGGGCGCGACCGTTGCGTGGTTTGGCTTAGGGGTCAGGAGATGCGGGATCGGGCGGCGGGTTTGCGGGCGTGGCGGCGGGCGGCGTTTTTCGTTGCTAGGCTTAGCTTTTTGCGAGTGGCGTCCCGTGGGGTTGTGCGCCGTGCGGTCTTGCGCCTGTCCGAAGGGGGGGGGAGGTACCTCAGATCGGACGAGCGCAGAGCGCACTCGGCGTACGGCCACGTCACCGGTGCTACCTTTAGGGGAGCGCGTGACCACAGCCACTGCGCGAGCGCTGCCCTAAGCGAGGCGTGCGGCCACCTCGGCGTTGCCCCTAGCGAGGTGCGCGGCCACTGCCCTAGCACCAGCGCTGCCCCTGGCGAGGCGCGTGGTGGCAGTCGCGGCATTGGCGCTGCCCCTGGCGAGGCGCGTGGTGGCAGTCGCGGCACTGGCGCTGCCCCTAGCGAGGCGCGTGGTGGCAGTCACGGCACTGGCGCTGCCCCTAGCGAGGCGCGTGGTGGCAGTCGCGGCACTGGCGCTGCCCCTAGCGAGGCGCGCGGCCACATCGGCGCTGCCCCTTGCGAGGCGCGTGGTGGCAGTCGCGGCACTGGCGCTGCCCCTGGCGAGGCGCGTGGTGGCAGTCGCGGCACTGGCGCTGCCCCTAGCGAGGCGCGTGGTAGCAGTCGCAGCACTGGCGCTGCCCCTAGCGAGGCGCGCGGCCACATCGGCGCTGCCCCTAGCGAGGCGCGTGGTGGCAGTCGCGGCACTGGCGCTGCCCCTAGCGAGGCGTGCGGTCACATCGGCGCCGCTCTGAGCGATGCACGCGGCCACAGCCACAGCATTGGCACTGCCCCTAGCGAGGCGCGCGGCCACTTCGGCGCCGCTCTGAGCGAGGCACGTGGCCACAGGCACGGCGCTGGCGCTGCCCCTAGCGAGGCGCGCAACCACATCGGCATTGCCCCTAGCGAGGTGCGCGGCCACTGCCCTAGCACCAGCGCTGCCCCTGGCGAGGCGAGTGGTGGCAGTCGCAGCACGAGCGCTGCCCCTAGCGAGGCGCGTGGTGGCAGTCGCGGCCCTGGCGCTGCCCCTAGCGAGGCGCGTGGTGGCAGTCGCGGCACTGGCGCTGCCCCTAGCGAGGCGCGTGGTGGCAGTCGCGGCACTGGCGCTGCCCCTAGCGAGGCGCGCGGCCACATCGGCGCTGCCCCTAGCGAGGCGCGCGGCCACATCGGCGCCGCTCTGAGCGAGGCACGCGGCCACAGGCACGGCGCTGGCGCTGCCCCTAGCGAGGCGCGCAACCACATCGGCGCTGCTCTGAGCATGGCGCACGGCCACGGCACGAGCGATGCCTCGAGCGAGGCGCGCGGCGACGGCCACAGCGCAAGCGCTGCCCAGAGCGAAGCGCACGGCTATTGTGCAAGTGCCGTCCCTAGCCGGGCGTGCAGTGGCAAGCATGGCGCGAGCATGCGCTACATATGCCCTGGCGCGAGGCGCACCCATAGCCATAGCGCTAGCACTGCCCCTAGCGAGCCCCGCGAGCACGGCCATGGCACCGGCGCAACCCCCTGTGAGGTGCACGGCCGCGGTCAGAGCGCTGGCAGTGACCAGAGCGAGGCGCTAGACCACAGCCAGAGCGCTGGCGGTGCCCCGAGCGAGGCGCGCGACCAAAGCCACGACACAGACGCGCGCGCTGGCGCGACACGCACCCAGCTGTCCGTTGATGCGGAGCCTTGGAGGCCGCTCACGGCGCCACCACTAGGCCCATATCCGCAGTCGTCGGTGGAGGTGCTGCCCGGGGAGCGCACACAGTGGCCACCTGACGGTAGTAGAGCAGGAGTGTTGCCCCAGGATCACACACTGCCGCCACCCGACGAGGAGGCGGAGGCGTCGCTCCGAGAGTGCGCACAGCTGGCCCCTGTCTTGGGAAGTGTAATGTCATCCCAGACAACAGGCGGCTGAGACCTGTATAATCATCCTGAGCAACAGTAGAAGATCTGTATAAAAACTTTACTGGTCCGACGTGGTCAACGTGGACGTGACCTTCCCTAAGGGGGGGGGAGTTGTGCTAGGAGGCAAGCACAAGAGCAAGAAAAACGGCTAAGTACAAAACGCAAGAGTACTCAGTACGGAGTACAGTAGGACCGATCAGAATGATGTTGATGTGAGGTGCCTAGCCTGTTGTACGGAGTACTCAGTACAGTTGAGTTATGGAGAGAGTTCCTGAATGCATAAGAACTCTAAGTGTAACCAGTTTCGGGGATGAGAACTGAACTGAGAATTGTAACATAAAAAGAGCCGTAACTGCTGTATATAGTGTATTGAAAGCATGCACTTGAAAGCAAAAGCATA
Source organism: Cymbomonas tetramitiformis (assembly GCA_001247695.2). Taxonomy (NCBI): domain Eukaryota; kingdom Viridiplantae; phylum Chlorophyta; class Pyramimonadophyceae; order Pyramimonadales; family Pyramimonadaceae; genus Cymbomonas; species Cymbomonas tetramitiformis. Next base: position 19,502 of record LGRX02008500.1, read on the forward strand.
ACTTGAAGGATTTACGAAACCGAAGTCCGATAGTTGAACTTGAAGGATTTACGAAACCGAAGTCCGATAGTTGACCAAACGTAATCATACCTCGTGCGGTCGTTTAATAGTTAGTAATAGTTAAGCCCGAAAGTGTAAAGAAGAGAAGAAACTGGAGTGGTAGCCTCCTACAATATCCCTGGACGAGATGGCATGCCATGGCTGCGACTTGTCTCCCTTCACCACACGACGGGGGCCCACGTCTGCTGGAAGCAGGCGCATATCCGAGGACAGCTTCTCATTCAGCTGTTGTTCTTTCATTCCCAATCTGTCCTCCAGGACCCAAGAGCTCTTGGTTTCCTGGGCTTGCACCTCAGCATTGGCAGCTTGCATCCTCGTGCCTGAGCACCTAGGACATAGCCACTCGCCTTCTGGTACTTCATTCAATGCTGGGGTAAGACACCACAAATGGTACCCCTTGTTGCACGCGTCGCACTGACAACAACATCTCTGCTTCTCCATCAGTCTTCCTGCACACTTCACATGCAAGGTGGCTGCTGGGCACGGCTGCACTGCAGTCATACTGGTCCTTCACCTGCAGGTGACATGGCGCGATGCTCTGCACAGTGCTCTTTTCCCTTAACTTGGTGGCGTCCTCAAGCACCACGACACCATCTCGCTGTATCTTGACCAGCTTCAGGATGGCGGACTTGGTCGCGACTTCCATGCCGCTGCGAGGCTTCTGTATGATGTAGACGAAATCCCCCACCTTGAACTGGTGTGGCCTAGGTTCATGGCCCCCACCCCTTCTCCCTTCATAATGTAAAGTATCACGATGCTGTGCAACCTCCAGGCTGCAGCCAGCGTGCACCATCAGTCGCCTCACTACCTGTGCTCTATGGAGGAGGTCTTTGACTCGGGCGTCCTTGTCATCTTCGACCTCAGCACTGAAATCCATGCTGGGCGCCTGCTTCAAATCTGGCGGCACCTCTGCCTCTTGGGCAAACAGCAAGGTGAACGGCGCCACTCCTGTGGACTCTTGGCGTGCTGCATTGTAGCTCAGCACGAGCGGCCAGAGCTGCTCATCCCACTCATAATCGAGGCCCTTCCCCAAGGCGAGCTTCTTGAAGCAAAACTTCATTGTGCGCACCACTCGCTCGGTGAGCCCATTGCCTTCTGGCGAGTCTGGCGAGGTGACTCGTCTGTCTATCAGACAGTCTCTGCATAGCTGCTTGAACTCACCCTCGAACTCTTTGCCTCCATCCACCAAGCACTCTGCTGGCGCACCGAACACAGCCAGGACATGACTGCGAAATGCCGCTGCGATGGTCCTTGCCTCCTTGTCGGGAATGGGCACACAGACTATGAATCTGGTGTAGTGCTCGGTCATGATGAGCACCCTGTTGTTGCCAGCCTTATATACAGCAGTTACGGCTCTTACTTTTTATGTTACAATTCACAGTTCAGTTCATCTCCCCGAAACGGGTTACACTTAGAGTTCTTATACATTCAGGAACTCTTTCCATAACTCAACTGTACTGAGTACTCCGTACAACAGTCTAGGCACCTCACATCAACATCATTCTGATCGGTCCTACTGTACTCCGTACTGAGTACTCCTGCGTTTTATACTTAGCCGTTTTTCTTGCTCTTGTGCTTGCCTCCTAGCACAAATCGACCACCACACCGGCAGCGAGTCCAAAAGCGAGGCCACGCAGCGCCTCCACCAGATCTGAAAAGGGCACCACGACAGTTGCCATGCCATTGCTTCCAACATCGCCCAAATGGCGACCATGGGCATGGGACCTCGTCCCATCCACCACCAAACCACTGCACTGCCTGCAAGCGAGATACACGCTCGCAGGACACCCGGCCTTATGCGGACTGCCTGTGCCGGCAGCCCACGGCCACAGCGTTGGTTGCGCATCAGGGCCACCCGCCCGCTGTCGGTTCGGACTCTTCGGAATCCGAAGAAGAGGAGGAGGATGACGAGGAGGAGGAGGAGGAGGAGGAGGAGGAGGCCGCTAAGGCAAGACCAGCAGACCAACCGTTGGACTTCGTAAAGTTGATGGAAAACCCGCAGCAGATGGCAGCGATCTTTGCAATGATGCAAAAGGCACAGCTAGGTGTGAAGATCGAGGCGGATCCAGTGTCTAGTCGGCCGTCGGGGGCGACGGA
>LGRX02008501.1:0-31579 GCA_001247695.2 Cymbomonas tetramitiformis
ATCTTCTGCGCTCGCTCCTGTCATCGTCTCGCTCGCTCCTGTCATCGTCTGCGCTCGCTCCTGTGGGGTTGTGGCCTTGCGGAGCTCTCACTAAGTAGCCCGCGCGGCGCAGGGCCTCATGCAGAGCCCTCTTCTAGGGGGTGCTGCGGAGTCGAGCGGAGCAGTGATTGAGGAGGGTTGGGGAGGGACTGATGGGGCCGGGGTGGGGTTGGACTGATAGGGACAGGGAGGGGGAGCAGTGATTCGGGAGGGTTGGAGAGGACTGATGGGTCGGGGTTGGGGAAGGACTGATGGGGGCAGGGAGCAGGAGCAGTGATTGGGGAGGGGGGGAGGGACTGATGGGGGGGGGGGAAAGCGGCCACAGGAAGGCAGTGTGAGCAAGACTACAGAGTACCACTCGGGCTCGCCGGCACCTTCGCCGTCTTCGTTTGATGCCACGCCGGCGACGCCGGCGGTGGAGGATCAAGACGGTGGCTCGAGCCAGGGCTCCGATGACGCCTCAGACTTTCCCGAGGTGGGCCAGCCAGATGACCGATGACCTTGCTTCCAGATATATTGACCGGGGCTCTCGTCTGCCAGCCAGTGCCCTCGGGCGGATATCACTGCAGAGTCGTGTCATCACTGCGGGATGACCCCACCAGCAGCCCCTCGATGACACTGACGATGTGTGTCTGCCCCACACAGGCACTTGTGATTGCTCTTGTTGCTGGAGTTGCCCTCCTGGCCGCTGGTTGCGGTGGGCCTCAATCCTCTGTGCCCACCCCACCTTCTCGAGGCGCCGCGCTCCTTCTCCGCGTTCCTATTTATAGGGCTTTTTGGGACCGATTCAGTCAGACCCGCACCCTGAAACACCGCGATGTTGTTGAAAAAGTGAGATCTGCTGCACATCGCTCCCTGGGCTTACTCGCTGCATGGGAGGGCTGTCGGTGGACCTCGGACCCGTCCACAGGCCTGCTCATCTACTGGAAGATGGCTACCACCTCCCGGACGCTCGACGCCGCCCCGGCCAATGAGGAGGACTGCTACTCACCTGCAGAAGGGCAGGCGCGAGGCGGCGTACACCTGTGCCCGCCGACGAACGCGAGGTCTGCGGGGCCACCGACCACACGAGGCTCTTTGCTGATGGGCGCGACTCCAGCTGCAGCTGCCACCCACAGCTATCACACAGCAGAGGCACCTGCCGGGTGCGATGGTCGGGCATCCGAGTCATTTTGAAGTAATAATGGAGCCCGCGTAATTTTAGGGGGTTCAAATTTTGCCGTCGAGTAACCTGAGCCTGTGCCACTGGCTGTGACAGCGCCGGTTCGAGCTGTCCAAGAGAAGCCGCGATCCTGGCGAGTGTGCAAGTAGGAGTCCTGGCAGACATGGACTGAGCTTTGTTCTTTTGCACTTCTGCCAAAGAACTTCACCAGATTCTGCACAGTAGTATTCTTGTGTGGGTGCACACAAAGCGCTCAGCTCCCTACATCAGATCAGGTAGTTAGGAAGTAGAAGATGGTTGATTCCAAGCTTCACTGATGTCGAGGGCGAGCGCAAGCACTCCACTAGCACTTTCACCACCTTGACGAAGATGCGAAGGGAGTCGTTCCACCCAAATGGGAGCGCGCCGCACGGAAATAACCTCCCCGCACGTTGAACTGCATGGCAGCAGGGTGGATCCCCACGTGGTGGTGCCCGCCCTGGAAGTGGAACCTGCAGCGCCGCGCGCTCGGCTTGGCCAGCTTCCGCAGTTGTTTCAGTGTCTCCATCTTGCAGCGGGACTCCCCATAGTGGACGTTTAGCCCCCGTGCAGCCCCCTGAAGTCCATCACCAGGCGCCCCTTGTTTGTCCCCGGCTTCGGCACTAGGAACACTCTGAAGACGTGTCGCCGCCTGCTCGCTCGCACCAAAGCGCCTGTCTTGAGACAATGGTCTGTCTCCGCTCGTATCCACTCCAACGGTGGAGTGGTGGCGTCCGCCAGTGATACGCCGTGGTCGAAAGGCAGAGGCGCCTTATCGACCCGACGCATCTTGGCTTCCTTGCTGGAGCGGTCCATTGTGCTCTCGGAACACGCAATAGAGTCGGGCATGTACAACAAGACAGGCGTGAGCACAAGGTGCTCATAGCGCATCGAAGAGTTGGTGCGGTTGGAGAGGGAGTCGTAGGTCTTGTCGGTGTAGAGGTCGAACATTTGAGGCATGTCGGTCTCTAAATTTACGGCGTGGGGAAAGGACTCTCTGTGACGAGTAGCGTGTTTGGGAGCTGGCGTAGTGCCTCCAACTCACCATCTTTGCTTTGAGGGGATCCGCCACCCCCTGAGATGCGGCCCTCGCAGCCACCTCCTCAGCCGCCTCAACCCGCGTGTTGAGGTCCTTCATCTGCTGCATCATTGTGTCGAGCATTCTTCTTGACAGGAAGCAGGTACACTCAGGACGATCACAACACAGATGGGACTAGCAATATTGTATTCAAACACATATTGATATACCGGCCGCGAGGATGTGTTCCAGTGCTACTGGTCACAGCAGGTCTGCTAGTCAGACATCAGGCAGGGGTCCCATGTCTCTGTGTCTCTGTCCCGAAGGCAACTCTCGAGTCTGTCTCAAAGCTCCTAATCTTACATCTAGCCAAGTGTCAGACATGTGGCTCTCTGCAGTGGTGACACAAGGAAGCTTCGGAGCAGCTGCCGGGCAGCTGCGGGCTCCAGCTCTGCTCCAGCTAGGCTTCAGCCAAGACATGGGGGCGAAGCAGCTTCCTCTCACCCAAACCCCGCCCTTCCTCTCACCCAAACCCCGCCACGCTCACCCCAAAGCCACACAACAAGACCCGGGAGGAAAGACGGGAAAGAAAAAGAGCTGAACCGTGCTTTTGGCACGTGTGGGCTCGAAGTGAGAAAGGTGGTTCACTAATCTGGTGAACCTGTTTTAAGCACTTGCGCAATGCACATGGCGGTTAGCCGAAACCCAATCAGCCCACGTGGCACCGATCGGGGAAATTGACAGTTTGAAAATCCTATGACTCAGATCAGGCAAACTGACACGGGGGACGGTAACCCGTCCGAAACGCCGACGACGACACAGTCGTCGCCCTCCCCGTCGCCAAAAAGAAATCTGTTGCACAAAGAAAAACCACGGCGAGGGGGGGGGTGGGGGTGTACGCTGGCTACCTTCGAATAACCGAAATTATAGTGCCTATAATTTTGAAGCGCGATTTGCTGAGCCAGCAAAGCCCTCGCAGGATTTAATTGCCGCGGCGGCAGAGACGCCGCGCATCCTCCCTCAGAACTTCCTTTGTCCTTAGCCACAATCGACTTAGTCTCGCAAGGGTTCGACAACTCCAACAGTAACAGAGAAATGTGGGACAAGTTTTTGCAGTGTGCCGCACAGAGAAATTTCCGCGAGAAATTTCTCGGTAAGTTATTTTGCGAAGGCGCAGAGCTGTGGATTCCTCGCGCGGAATGCCTCAGTACCTAGGACACTGCTCGTGTGAAGCTTTCAGATCTAGATCCGGGACTGCTGCTTTCGATCTGACGGCTCTGGAAATCTGATCAATCTCCCGGTGCAGAAACCTCCGAAATTCCGCACCAGTTTAAATTGAGATTGAGATTGAGTGTCCAAAAGAAATGTGGCAAACAGAGAGAGGAATCCTGAGAGGGTGGCAGGGCATGGTGTGAGGGTGGCATGGCAGAATTTGAGGGTGGCCAGCCACTTGAGCCGTGTGGTTGGCCGCACTGCGCTGGCTCATCGGCATGATTTTTGTACCCTGGCATAGCAGGAGAACCCAGGTGCTCGTGCTGCGCCTTGCGCGGCGAAGGCGCTCGCCACTTTAGCGCCACTTGAGGGTTGTTTAAGGGTCTTTGATGGTGAATATGGCTGTAAGCGCAGACCTGGCGTATTGGCTGCACGTGATGACGACCCCCAAGCAGCAGCGCCCTCCAGCGCGCCCGCTGCCCGCGGCCTCCGCAACTCGGTTCTGGGTGGGGTAAGTCATCGATCTTCACAGCGCTGCCCTCAGCCTCGCAACTCGGTTCTGGGTGGGTTAAGTCCCATCTTCACGTGCGCCGCTGCCGGCCTCGCTCGGTTCTGGGTGGGGTAAGTCGTTCATCTTCACGTGCGCGCCCGCTGCCCGCGGCCTCTGCAACTCGGTTCTGGGTGGGGTAAGTCGTCCATCTTCACAGTGCGTACCCGCTGCCGCGGCCTCTGCAACTCCGGTTCTGGGTGGGGTAAGTCGTCCATCTGCACAGCGCGCGCCCGCTGCCCGTGGCCTCCGCAACTCGGTTCTGGGCGGGGTAAGTCGTCCATCTTCACAGTGCGCGCCCGCTATTGTGTGGCCTCTGCATTGTGCCCCTAACCTCCAACCTCCAACCGGAGAAGCGTGGAGCTTGACATTTTTAGTGGATGCCACTGATAACGCTCATGCCGCTAATGATAATCATGCCGCTGATGACACTCATGCCCTTGATGACAATCATGCTGCTGATGACGCTTATGCCACTGATGACGCTCATGCCACTGATGACAATCAAGTCGCTGATGACACGCATGCCACTGGTCGCTCATGCCACTGACGACACGCATGCCGATGATGACACGCATGCTGCTAATGACGCTCATGCCACTGACGACACGCATGCCACCGATGACACTCATACCACTGTTGACACGCATGCTGATGATGACGCTCATGCCACTGCTGATGCGCATGCCACTGATGACGCTCATGCCACTGGTCGCTCATGCCACTAAGAACACGCATGCCGATGATGACATGCATGCTGCTAATGACGCTCATGCCACTGACGACACGCATGCCACCGATGACACTCATACCACTGGTGACACGCATGCTGATGATGACGTTCATGCCACTGCTGACGCTCATGCCACTGATGACGCTCATGCCACTTATGACGCTCATGCCACTGATGATGCTCATGCCACTGATGCCACTGATGACGCCATGCCACTGCTGATGCTCATGCCACTGATGACGCTCATGCCACTGATGCCACTGATGACGCGCATGTCACTGATGATGATCATGCCACTGATGACGCTCATGCTACTGATGATTGCGGTAGAACAGATCGCCATACTGGTGGACTTGCATCTTGCCAAATTGCGAGACAAGGCGTACTAAATGTGCACTGTGCGGTTTCTATCCGATGGCATGCCCCGGTCATTGGTCATGTAAGCCAGGTGCTTATACTAAGGTGCAAGCTTCGCCTGCCGTGGTAGCATGGATGGCCCTTGCACCAATGATTACACGGTCGCGGCAGTACAATGCGAGCACAATGAATAGGAATTAGCAGTTCTCTCCTTTTGAGACGTGGCGTGTATCTTCACTAGAAGCTCCTGATGGCCAATGGGAGCAAAGCACCTGAATGAACTTATAGTGTTAATATCTTTATAGTGCCTCTTAGATACTGAAATGGATGTGAGGGGTGTGTTGCTATCGTGGGCAGTTTCTGGGACTCGCGGCTAGCAAGATTCCACATATGGTTCACAATCCGATGTTTGCAACGGATACTTCTATCTCTGTGCAGAATTCCGAAACTGAGGAGTGATGTGGAGCTGGTACAGTCTCATCCTGGATAGCCATATATTCATCCTGAGGCACATGTCCGACCGCGGTGGCAAATGCGTGTTTAAATGACGTCCGTCTGCATCCTGTAAGGCAACCGTTGTGTGCGTGCGTTCTCCTTCTGTTCTCCACCTGCATCTCACCACCATCAGGGCGCCCCACCAGTGAGAGCACATCGTTTATGTGTAAGGCATGATAGCACACCTGAATGAGGCTCTTGAAGGCCAAGGGCTGCGGTCAGGCAACTTTGAAAATATGGAGTTTCGGACTCTTCATTAGGGTTTCCGTGCAAAGCTAAAGTTCATATGCGAACTAAGTAGTTTAAAACATGCTCGCTTCATCGCAACCTGTACTCTTTGCAGGGCCACTGTATATGTGACCACATCCATGACTCAAATGTGATGATGACAATAATGAGTTTTCCGAAACATTTTAAAAAGTCTAACGATTGCTTTAGAGCTCGATTTCGTTATTTTTCGATATGAATTTTCAATGCGACTCTCCGGATGACCGACTCCTAACTTTAGAATGCTACAAAAAAATAATCAAGCCCCCCGTAGTTTAGCTGCATGCACGTTTGTATCAGTGCGAAGGAGCTTTGCGACAGCTAACAATATACGTAGTCAACATGGCACCGGAGGCCGAATCCCATCGCAGGTAGCGATATGTCATTGACGCAATTTAGCTTTCAGTGCAGCGCACCTATACACACGTGGCTGGCTTCATCGACGAAAGCGTGCTTGGTTGGTACATATCGTGTGGCGTACATTACTATATACATATGTTGTCAACACATGTGTCAGTCATGACAACGTGAGCAAGTACAGGCTCCGCCCGCTCCAGGAGTGTCACGTTCGTTCTGTACAGAAACAAGACGAAGCGCGAGCTGAAATATGGCGAAACCGAACCCAGGAAGTATGACATGTACCGAGCGGGGGTTGAATAGGCGCTCCCGTTGATACGCGGCGTAGTTCTCCGTCGCGTCATCGCATACAGCTTTGAGCGACATTAAATAACGAACAGCCTCGCCCGCAATGTTGCTGCGGGGTCTGCATGATCCTCAGCGAAAAAGAAAATCGCGTTGCTTCGAGAAGCTCTGCTCGCCAAAATCAACTCTACTACTTCAATTCTGCAGACATTATATATACCACTGTATATTTGAATGAAGCTTTCGGAGAATGATGGGTAGCATGAAAGATGAAGATGCGTGAGAGTTCAAACCCCTGCACAAACCGGTTCGAACAAGAAGGGCCAATCATCTCCTCAGTTACGTATTCGCTTGTGAACGCGACCAATCATATCCCGAAAGAAAAAAATAAAAATGTGGTTCTTCCTATCGGAAGCGTGATATTCGGAGGTGCACAGCTGTTACGCCTGACCCTATCATGCCCCGTAGCTATGGTAACGCTATTCGCTTGAAGTTCGACCGACAAATTTTATTTCGATCCGCGCGAGCTCGCCATTTCCTGAAAAGTCGCTTGAGTCATGACCGAGTGCGACGGCCATACTACAGGGCACCGAAAGAAATCCTGCGATTCCGGTCATTGGGAGAGGACCCGAGCACGCCCATTTGGTTCCTCTCACACGGACCGCGCGATAGTAGCCATGGAGCTGTTTATGAGACGCCGGGTCGGCCCTGTAGAGCGGCGGTGTCAAAATCGATGTCATAAAAATCAGAGGAGTAGTTTACATCATTATGGCAGCGGCCCTCGTCGATATGGTCGAAGGCATTGAATATGGGGTCGTCGTCTACATATCGGATGAGCGGTACGGTAGCGCGAGTGTTGTGCAACAATGCCTCGGGGACGACGACATTCAAGCTTTCAAGGTGAAGATACCACCGGCGTTGGCGGGTTGGTGAACGCCGGCCTTGGTAAAAACGACGACAATCCACTGACGAATGCAATGTCCATGCGAACACACCGTCTTTGGGAAGTATAGCCCCACATGCTTTAAAGTTTGGACTTGACTTTAATTGATCATCATTGCAAAGGCGGGACGGACGGGGAACTGCGCGGTATCGTCTAAACACGCAAGGCAATCCTGCGAGGAAAAATCAAAAATGAAGAGAAGTACTCCGGATGTTTTCCTTCCTACTTCCTTCCATCCACCAGTTTACACACCCAAACCTTTTTCTCAACTCAAGTCGCGACCCCCACTGACGCAACAAAACCCCGCTCTGTCTCCGATCCGGCCGTGTCCATTATTTAATGACGCCGCTGAGAACTCGTCTCCAAATGTCCTAGCTTCTTCAAACTTTCGGCGCGTACGGAAACAACGCGTGGTGAAGAAATCTTCCGGGGAAGAGATCGTCTTGACGCTACCACGTGGTCGACCGCGCGTCGCATTCTTTAACAAAAAGCAGAACTTTGATGGCGGAACAAACGGGGGAGTTGAGAAAACGCGGGTATGTCAGGCAGCGAGGGACAATCGTGAAGTAATGAACGGTTGTTTTACAGTCCTTGCAGGAATCTGGACTGGAAAAATCAATTATGCTCACTCCTTCAAGTACGATAGCTCTACAAAAGCGGTCACCGTCAATCTTCATGACATAAACCAGCTTTGGATTACCGTCACGGAGCAGGCACGGCTGACACCAAGTGACCTCGCAGAAGCGCGGCAGCCAACCCAGCCGCATGACGCTGGTACAACTGAATGCTCCAGCCGGGAGCGTTGTGCAACATGGGGCCGGGGCGCCTCGGTGGCCCTCTGGGGTAAAAGTGTAGACAGCGAGATGGCCCTTCCTACGGGGTTGAAGGGACGTGAGTGCCGGGACACAGCGCATGGTCTACAAGTGGCGCAAGGAATATCTTGGATGGGCTGGCCCATGCCCTTGATGACGTACTTGAAAAACGTGGGAGACACGTTATTCAGCTCGATGGTCTGACAACGCAGATAGGGGGCCTTGCTAGGGAACTTCGGCTGCTTACCTTCGTCCAGCTTGTCCCTCAATCAGAAACTTGGAGGGACAGGAACGGTGTTCGACTTCGTCTTCGAACTTCGTCCTCGTGAAGTAAAACGCGATCTGCTTCTCCTCCACGAGCCTCACAGGCGTCACCTGAAAGAAGGAGGGTGGAAGTATATTAAGATGGGGGTTAGCACGTTGAGAGTGTAAGTGAAATGGTTGGGAATGTAATTAAAGTTGTTGGAATTAGAGGGCGTACCGTTTGCTCGCAGGAGAGCTTCGCTCTTTGTCTCGCCTCGTCCATCAGATACTCGTCGGACAACATGCACGAATATCCGGTGATCAGGTTGAGGAGCATCTTGTGGACGTGGTGTGCGCGGTTTTTCCCGTCATCACCCAAAGTCACTGGGGTCGCGTTCGATCCTGTGATGGCGCAGATCGCCTAACATCAAGTCAGATACACTGCAACTTTCTACAGGACTGCTTGCTGAATGATGAAGCACCTGCATATTACTCACCTGGGTACACGATGCGCCTCGTCGCATGTTGTTGATGACTCGCAAGCGCGAAAGCCGCTGGGATTTCAAGGTACATTTCCCCGCCTATGTCCCACAGGAGGCCTCGCCCACGAAGTTTGGACTCTGCTTGTTCACAACACCGGAAGAGCAAGCGAAGTGATCGTTGACGATGTTCACGTTTCTGTTCTCGACCCGCTGCGCTTTCGGGATATGAATGGGCAAAAGTCTTCGCTACCCCTGACGGATTGGAAAACCTATCGCATACCTCGGTCAATATTTGTGCGTAGGTTACTCCATTTTTGGTTTGGAACTCGCAGAGTGAAGCCATGATGGAAGCGAACTCCGGGTTGTTGTCGAAAGGGTTCATGTCGCGTGCTATAATTTGAATTCAAAGCTCGAGTACTGTCAACCTGGGCAAAATATCCGCGTTATATGTTCTCACACAAGTGGAACGTTTCTGTGATATGGGTACAATACGTTTCTGTCGCGATGCTGACGCTGACGGGTCGCTTGAAGAACAACGTTCATCTTCAACGTTCATCGTTCGGGGTGATGCTGATGCTTCATAACAGCGAAAATGCCTAATAGCGAAAATTATACATCTAATTTCAAGCATGTACAGTGGCATGCCATGACATATATAAACGGAAGATTAGGACAATTTCACATTTATACGTGCTTTTTGGCTTGCACAAAGATTTGATTCCATACTCCGTGGAATTAACTTCATTTAAAATTCTTTAAGTTTACGCCAGGTGTCATAATTGAAGCGTTTCATAATGAGCACGAGCGGAATCAGATTCTACAGAAGATCTGAGCCAAGTTACCATAGCGTTTCCCGATGCATGAGGCTGTACATCTCTAGGAGCGTTCGATAAACATATATCTATAAATATTTGATCGTACTGTCGGGGAATTGTGGATGGGTAGCAGCAGGCGGTCGGTTCTTATGTCGATCTCCTCCGCGAGCGGTGCAGGCATCGCTCAAGCTGCCTTCGACAACTCCGCCTTTCCCTTGTGGAAGATCTTGTCGGCCGCGTTCGCAAAATCCACGCGCGCTTGGCAGCATTGGAATCACTGCCGTTCTTGTCCTTAAAATCGCAGCCAGATCCGGGGAGGGCACGTCGAGGGGGCCCATTAGCGGCGAGCGACTCATCTAGCTTAGCATTCAAAGTCGCAGCGTGACCTCCTTCTCCTCCTTGCTGAAGCTGCTGAGCGTAAGCAGCACGCACAGTCCTACGGTCTTGCTCGGCTAACAACGCAGACAGACGGGTGTTCGCAGTGTTCTCCTCGGCGGTGAAACTTGCAGACCCGTCTCCGGTAAGCTTCTCCATGAAACTTTGTAAGACCTCTGAGGTGCGCAGTTCCGCGATACGCGTGACCAACGCTTCGTCGGTCAAGTTGTCCATGACCGAATAAGAAATATAAAGTAAAAAGTTATGGATGAAATGAGAATGTCGGAAAAAACTCGTGACACTGAAAAAACTCAGTGCAACAACCAAAGTCTTAACACCTTACGGGCGAATTGCCATACTGCTCATACTGATCCTGTTTTCTAGGAACTTATTTTCACGTTTTCGGCAATAACTCAAGTTCTAGACATCCATTTGCCACGATTCTTCGCATATCTTATATTGCGGAACTAAGTGGATGATACGACACTTGCTGGAAATGACACGGTGACTGTCATTATGGTCACCTGTCATATCCGTAATCAGACTCGGTGTCCAGCCGTGACAAACAGTTCACATGCTATTTAGCCCTCGAGTCCGTATGCCTCTGCCCTTCTAATAACATAATATCCGAGTATGTAGCCCGCTACTGCTTTCCGACCTGCTTAGACCCTCTGTCCACTGGTAATATTATTAATTCACGTTATAATATCCAATAGGTTATGGTCCCACTTTACGCTTGCGTCTCGTCTTTGCAGGTTGCTTCGTTTCTTGCGTGGCTTTTGGGTATCGGCGGATTCTTACCGTTTGCGGTATTATTCTTTGCGCTGGGACGTGATCTACATTGAGCCTGCTGGGACGTCGGATTGACCGCCCTGTACGACCAGTTGTTTCCTCTTTGGGAGCACGCATCTTTCGCTGCCTCTTTCTTTGGGTTTTTTGTTATAATCTTTGTCGCGGCTCTCATTAGGTCGCGGTTCAGAGCAGAACTTCGTGGAGGCCAATCACGAGTTAAAATTCCGTTTCGCACAAGATCGTTTTATATGTTTACGTTGGCATTTCAGGCTTTGGAGAGAGCGTTGCAGCGACTATAGGGATGGGTGTCTCCCTGTGGTTCGTGATTATTTTTCGGCTTCGTTCGACGACTCAGCACTGCATCCTACATTGCATTCATTGCGTGATGCCGTTTTGTTTCTTGTTCGCCTTCTCGGATTCCCGCGTTTTAAGTAATTTGGAGCGTTTGGTTTTGCGTTGCTTATCGTGGTTTTCTCTCTCGCTATTGGAGGAATGGACGAATTCTGTGGCCTTGCTTTCTATCGGGCAGTTTTCTCCGCTGGGACCTCTGGCGTTGGCATGGTTTATTTTTTTTATGACTCGTGGACTTATGGACTCGTGGTTATCTGGGCATTTGTTCACCATGTGGGTGGTGCTTTGGCGCTGTTGTTTCATGAATCTACTTCGCCCTTCATCATTTGGTGGGCTCGAGACTATGCGGAGAGGTGGCATTTCTCCGTGGGCTGTATCGCTGCGTTTGGGTGGTGCTTGTTCAGAACATTCCTTTTTTTTTTTCGTTGGCGTGTAGCATCGTTGGCAAGAGTGGTATATCTTCGGTCGACGTTCACACCATTTATTACCAGCTAGCTCTCTATTCGACCACACGACCTCGTTGACGTCTCGGGATTACTGTATTTCACACCAACGAATGGCGATACATCTTTCCGGTCTCTGGCATGTACGACCACTACTTTGACGACTCGCCTATGGCACGGCGGGCAGGCGTTGATTTCGTTGGTTTCATCTTTCTTTTGTTCTTTGCTACATTCTTGAATCACAGGTGTTCCGTGGCTTTCGCAGTCGGTGGTGCTTGGACAACATCACTCGCCAGCTTCACAATGAGGATCCTTTGTTTTCAACGGACACAGTAGTAGATGAATGCTTCAATCTTAGATTCCGTATTCTGGCATGCCTTAGCCACGAGCTCCGGCTCGTGCATCTTGCATCTCACTTAACTGACTCGCAAAATGACTTATCCCTGACACATTTAGCTAGCCAGGGTGGTGTTTGTCACTCGTGTCTGTCCCACCTCATCCGAGGTGGTGTGCTGGAAATGACACGGTGACTGTCATTATGGTCACCTGTCATATCCGTAATCAGACTCGGTGTCCAGCCGTGACAAACAGTTCACATGCTATTTAGCCCTCGAGTCCGTATGTCTCTGCCCTTCTAATAACATAATATCCGAGTATGTAGCCCGCTACTGCTTTCCGACCTGCTTAGACCCTCTGTCCACTGGTAATATTATTAATTCACGTTATAATATCCAGTAACACTTCATTATCACTCGCACCGTATGTGCACACATGAATATATGTGACCCATCATCACCATACTTAAGGAAATTCGGTTGAACAATTGTTGGGGGCATCTTTGGGCATGCGCCATGAACATGGCACCACTATTGACTTGATATTATGAGTGGGTGATGACGTATCATGGTGCATACCAATGGGGGAAAATACCATATCCTTGATTTAAAGCCTTTCGTAGAGCACTCTCCATAGAGTACGCTTTTGTCACCTGGCAGCAGAACACCCCTGCACTTTCCGCAAAGTCCTCCACTCGATAAACCGAGTTTGGTGGGCATTGAAGGGTTGAGGGACCTCGCCCAAGTCCCCGATATGGACACTAATACTTCATAAATATTCAATTGTTGACTACCGTGGTAGTTATGGATGTTTCCGCCCTCATACTGATCCCATACTGCTAAAAACGAATTCGCCCTTCTTACGGTGTTAAAGAGTGATGCCGAAAACCTTTTCGGTCGCCACTACATCATGCTCTGCTCCGCTCCCACTAACTCAGATAACCGAAGTTATCAGCCGTTGATACGTCCCAGCCTACGGCAGGGACTCCTCACCGTCAGATAACTCTCGGTCATATGATGCAATGGCGATATCCATGTTAACATCGCATGGTAATTAATCGTACTGTCCAAAAAGATCGACGCCTAGTGGAGATCGCATATTTGTGATCGACAGCGCCTACGGCCTAGTACTTACTTACTTATCAGCAGCAGCAGCAGCAGCAGCAAAGCGCGAATCCCAACGGGCGACACAGACGATCTCACGATCGCCAGACGCTAACGATGACAGTGCCACTGCAGTCGCGTACATTTATCGCGACGCCACCCTCGCGTTATGGCATGGCATGTTGGGAAGCAAAAAGCGAAGCACTGTCGCGCACATGATCCTACGGTCAGATGGCCTAGTTGAGATCTCTTTTTGAGCTCGATCCGCCTAGACCTCTGCTCCTTATAATTTGGAACCGGACCAAATACCTCTGACCTTTATAATCTTCACCCAAACCAAATTACCTTACCTTACCTTACCTTACCTTAGTCAATCAGCAGCAGCAGCAGCAGCAGCAGCAGCAGCAGCAGCAGCAGCAGCAGCAGCAGCAAAGCTTGAATCCCAACGGGCGATACAGTCGAATGTTTCATCTCACGATCGCCAGGCGCTAACGATGACAGTGCCACTGCAGTCGCGTACATTTATCGCGACGCCACCCACGCGTTATGGCATGGCATGCTGGGAAGCAAAAGGCAAAGCACTGTCGCGCAAATGATCCTGCGGTCATATAGTGTAATGGCGAAAATGATTTAAACATCGCATGGCCGACGCGATGTTCGGAAATCAGATAGATTCGCTTTTACATTGCATAGCAGACGCGAGGATCGAGAAATGTCAAATCATTAATGGAATGGCAGACTCGATGTTCATGTTCGGATCTCTCGAGTGCGCCACGTCGGCAAGATAAATAATCCCATCCACCGTCAGATGCGCCTAGTGGAGATCTTAATTTAAGATCGACCGGGCCTAGAATAAACTAACCTTGGCCTATGCCACGTCAATCAGCAGCAGCAGCAGCAAAGCTCAAATCGCAACGGGCGTCACAGACGACTTTCGATCTCACGATCGCCAGACGCTAACGATGGCAGTGCCGCTGCATTCGCGTGCATTTACCGCGACGCTACCCACGCGTTATGGCATCGCATGTCGAGACGCACATATTAAGCACTGTCGCACACATGATCCTAACGCTCCGGGGAGGACTTAAAATGCCAGATCATATTTGATACTCAGCATTATTCGACGGTTCCACTCGCTGCACGCACAGCTCAACAGCGGAGCGCTGATTTTTTAACGTGGCTTTTTATGTGTACAATGCCCACATAGGTTGCATGCTGTTATTTTGTGTGTTTCGTTTTTGGGACGCGTTGCGCGCATGCGCATGGATGCGCGCGCGCATGCTTGTTTACGATATTCGTCGTTTTGGTCACGACGTGTGCATAATCAGTCGTTGCTTTGATCGCATGTGTCCTCATTCAGTATGTAAGAACTGCATGCATGCGATTGTGCGCGCCACATAAGTGCATGCTGCGCATCGGCATGTACCCGCGCGCGTGTGCGTTGACTGTGAGCATGCTCTCGCAGTGGCAACGATAATGTATTTCCGTTGCCAACACGTTTGCGGTATTGTAGCGCGCGTACGAAGAGCGGCAGCCAATTTATCATGCAAGTTGCTGTAATAGAAAGGTGTGTGTGTGTGTGTGGCACAGGGTCATGATGGCGGAGGTCGATGAGACGTCATTCGTGCTTCGATTTACAATGCTGCGACCGATCGAAGTAGCGCGAGGTTTGATGCACGTTCATGGCGGTGAAATGCACTTTTATGTATATATGATATAAGAAGCGCTTGCCCATTAATATCGCCACACGTGAAGGCAGCCAACCATGCATAGGCTCGCGCCAGCCGCGAGTGGGAATTGCAAATGTCACTCAGTCGAATGATGAATTACAACGAGCAAGTAGTGTATGCATGTAGCCGCAGTCAGGTATCATTCCGATGGTTACATGTTGGATATTCACACGCATGCATTATCAACACCCACCATTCACACAGGAATGCACTACGGGCACATCAATATATGTGCCAAATCATGGAAGCAAAGTAGCTCTTGCTTCTCTCTCACACACGAACACACACACACACCCACACATCACATACTCAGCACTAAGCACTAAGTTACACACCACGGAGAGCATCATATATATATATATATATCACACCCTGCACATGCACGTTGATGCGTTTATCGGATGATGAAGAAGGACGATGTCCACGAGACTCGCACAAGTTCTTGGTCTGGGTTCGATCCCCGGCGTCCTGCATCAGTAAATATTGCTTTATTCGCACGTTTCCCGGCTGGATACACAATTACGCATGCACAATCATATAATAATCCGCATACACAGCCAATCATTTGCGTCTCGGCATAACGTGATACTTTTTATTCGCAAGGGTAATTGTTAAAGATTGCATTCGATATACGCATCAGCCTATTTGCGCACAGTTTGTGCAACATGCAGTCATAATGAGATTTTCACATTGTCAAAATTTAAAGTACTAATATGATGATCATAGTAGTATGCCTGCGTGCTAGATGCCAACTGCCACAGTGCTACAAACGTGCCCCCCTTTGCTATTTGTCCTAAAACACAAATGCCAGCTCAAGATGGGCACAATAATTCTATGCATGTGCAAGGGGTATCAATGGACATCAGATTATGCAGTGCTCGCCTCAAGCACCACCTTAGTCACTGTCTCGGCTTGTGCTCAAAATTATTGATGAATATCAGCGAGTGCGTTGTGAGTGCATACGCCCGTTGATGCACACACGCACACGCACTAAGCACACACGCACGCGCGCGCGACACACACATACACACACATAATAAAGTGAACGAGCTAATGCGCATGCCAATCAAAGCTAGACGTATATATACATATATATATATACAACGTTGTATATATATATATATATATGGGGACTTCAATGCAGCCGATTTCCCTCTCGAATTTCACGGTGTGCGCTCGAGCACCAACGTGTGATATTTTCATAATATACTTGCAGTGTAACACTGGCTGAGCTTCCAACGTGGCTGCACACTTTCTTTTTTGGCTAGGATGTGTGGGTGCGGTATATAGTCATGCCCTGATCTATTCCCACAAGCATGTTTCTCACATCCACTGGATTGATGGTGGGTCTGCTTTTGTCAGCGGGCAACGTGTGCATGCTACATGCAACATGCATATCGATTGTTAAAGTGGCAAGAATGTGTGTGTGCGCGTGCGCTTGCAGTCGCGAGTGTGCGTGTGTGTGTGTGTATGAGTTGTGTTTGGATGCGTGTGCAAGTATGTAATTATGCGCGTGCATGAGTGTGGCTTTTCCTTGGACCGACTCCTTCGGCACACCGTAGCCGCAGAAGATCAATTGCACTATGTACCCACACCGGGGATCAAAGCATTCAGCCATGATTGTGTGTGTGTGTGTGTGTGAAAGAGAGTGAGCATGTGTATCGCATGTATGCAAAATGGGCATGTGCACCACCAACTCATGTATAGTGAGCCTCCATTATTTTTCACATGATGTTCGCCCCCACCTAAGCAATTGCCACAAGCTGACGGACATCGCCATACATGTGTAGCAGAAAAGTAACTCTGCTACGAGGGTCATATATTGCTTGCTCAGACTTCAGCTAACACTCCAAGAGGTTGTTGACATCAACATTATCCACATCAACATGTATAGCGCTCCATATATTCTTCACGATTTGTTGCAGACATGTCTCATCCATTAGGCAATCTTAGTATTGATTATGCAGTTAGCGCTAATTGCGCGCAGCGCGCCGCGATGTTGATGTATTGATCGGTGCTTCTGCACATTCAACAGATTGTTTTCGATGCCATGCATGTGCAAGTACTAAATAGTATGTAAGATATGTATGCAGAGTGTCTGCTTATTCGACTACACGTGTATCTACACTACAATTGCCAAGCGTAAGCAACGTGCGAAAGCTAAGAAAACGTTCGTACTAGAAAATAAGTAATCATAGTAACTATTTGTGTCCCCGATAATCATATTGGATAGCCAAACCTTGCTCCGCCATTCAATATTTGCAACTAGCTTACATTACATGTACGCCGCCACCATATATCATATCTAGCTATATAACACATTTAATATCTCACATCCCAAATCATATCGCCGTACATACATAACAACCGCCCAACTGATAACTAATGAATACCTGAACGAAAGGGACATATTATCATCCATACACCGCCACCAAGCGCAACCAACACGCGAACGCTAGGGAAAAGTTTGCACTAGAAAGTAACGTATCATTATAGTAACTAGATATGTCGCCTTGGTAATCATATTGGACGTCCAAACCTTGCTCCGCCATCCTCTATTTGTAACTAGCGTATACTACATGTACGCCGTCGACATGATATATCATATCTAACCATATAACACATATAATGTCTCACATTGCAAATCATACCGCCGTGCATAACAATCGCCCAACCAATAACTAATGAACAATATATTGAACCAATTGAATTGTCGGATGGCCTAGTGGAGATCTCATCTTTGAGATCGACCGGGCCTAGTACCTTACTTACTTACTTAATCAGCAGCAGCAAAGCGCGAATCCCAACGGGCGACACAGACGAACTTCCGATCTCACGATCGCCAGACGCTAACGATGACAGTGCCACTGCAGTCGCGTACATTTACCGCGACGCCACCCACGCGTTATGGCATGGCATGTTGGGATGCAAAAAGCGAAACACTGTCGCGCACATGATACTACGGTCAGATGGCCTAGTGGAGATCTCTTTTTGAGATCGATCCGCCTAGTAAGAATCAAGAATGAAGAATGTCTCAGAATCTAGAAGGAATTTCAGCTTCACCCACTCGACTGCCCACTCTAGACTCTTTAACGTCTCAGCGAAGCGGTACTGTGTCCACGTACTGTACTGTAGGGGTTTGGGGAAACATATCTACCGCGCCATTATCGCACATACGATAGAGTTATATGTGGACACAATATATACTTCTTATTTCCCATGTCGCATAGCGTACCTACACATTTCAGGGCCAGGGAGTCACAAGTAGAATATCTTTTGTTTCTTTCTTCGGTGCATAAATGTTGACATTACTGAGGCGTGTGGCCGCTGGACCGATATGCCCCCTTGTAGACAATCATGCTAGCACATGCAGCATCGCTATCGAATGGTATTGCATTTTGCGGAAAACAATGCTGCTGAAACTGTCCCCAACTATTAGATACTTAGCGAATTCGATCTGTTAAAAGAAATGAAAGTCGGGGAGATGCATTGAAACCCTCGTGGTCTCGAACTTCTGGTTGGCTGCCAAAAGAAACCCTGTCCACAGGATTTCCAAAAGCGTGCGGTTGAGGCGCTTCGCACTGTCGAACAATACTGCACACTGATGATCAATCCAAATTCATGCGGATTCCGCGTCGAAAAGTTCGCACGCGCACACGCTGGTAAGGCCACGCCCGCAACCGTGATGCACGAACACTGGATAAATACAATTGTATGCTTCATTCCAACATTATCGTCGGCACTTATCACACGGTCTAATAGTAGAAATTTCTCACTATTTCTCCCCACGCGAGTGCTTAGCTGTCTGGCTGTCCTGTATTGCGGCCATGTCGCCTAACTTTCTCGAACTGTTCCTGCACAGGGTGAATCGCTAAGAAACAAGAAACATGGCGAGTCTCTGGAAACGCAACAGGGTCGCTGACGGTTCACAAAGCCCTGAAGAATCTGAAGCGCAGGATCGCAATGCTGTGGTCGAACATGAGGTTCTTCAGGATGTAGCCCATTCAAGCGTGTCAACTTCTGTGTTACCTGACGTTAGCTTGTCCAAACCTTTGACGCCGAATGGGGCATCGCCATGGAAAGAGTCAGCAACCAGCTTAATCCGAGCAACCAGCGTAAGCCAAATCGCAGGCTATGCAAAGCTGCTGGGCGTTGAATGCAAACCTCTCGAAACGAAAACGGGAAATGTTGAATCGGATGATGCCGTTCCAATTGACATTCGCGCGGATGTTTCCACTCTCCGCCAGCCGAAGTATCTTCTGAAGCTCGGCCTGCTCGCTCCGTACCACCTTATGTCCCTCTTCATCATCGTCTGCGCCTTCAGGGCTCCTTTCCTTCTCAAGGTTGTCCGCCGCGAGCTCGACGTGAGCCAAAAAAGGGTCTTAAGGATTCAACGTGCGTTCAATTCGGCATACAAGAGTGTGCACAATACGCAAGAGGTCGAAGAAGGCAAATTATTGACAGTGGTGCTCAAAACCCTGCATGGCGATGCGTTTTATGCACAATATGGCAAGGCGGTTATCTCCTCCGGCCTCAGTAGCCTCTCTGATGGGATGGATATATTCGAAGTAGTTGTTGAAGCTTCCATGTCCATTTCGGTTGCTCGCGCGAAGGACCATATTTTAACCGAGTTTCACAAAACCGTCCAGGGCATACTATACCTGCCATACGTGCTTGTGGAGTACGTGCTCTTCAGCCCCGCTAGCTTTGTGCTCGATGCCGGCTACTTTAACGACTCCGGAGGCTGCCGGGCGGATTCCAAAGTTCTGGCCGTGTCTTACCAGTGCGCTCTGGTGTTCTTCCCGCTCTTCATTTTCTGGTCGGCCACAACAACTCACGAGGAGGAATACAGCGTTTATATTGTCAATGCGACGGTTCTCATTTTCCTATTTTTCTTGGAGCTCCCGATAATCTACATTTGCGTGGTCTGTTTACCATATGAGCCGCAGTCAACGACTATACAGGATCCCTCCACGAAAGTGCGGCGCACTCTTCAAAACATGAACGCCGTTGTCAGTGTACTGCTAGAGGCATACACGTTGAACAGCCTCTGTTTCCAGCTCAGCACACAACAACCTGATAACGTGAAGGTGGCGTTTGAGGTCGGTCTGTTCAACTTCGGAACAGTCTTATGGCAGCTCACAGTAGTCGGATGCATTTGCATTGCCTTCACCTATGCCCTTTTGACCGGTATCCTAAGTAATAATCGCGGCGTGTTCTGCGCTCCCGGGCTCTTCGCGCAAACCATCACCTCCTCGCTCCCCCTTTTCACCGGCCCCTTCTTCATGGTCACCGTGTCCACGCTCTTAGCCGTACTGGACTGCACCTCGCTGGAGGACGAGTCTGGGACGCGGCGCTATTTTCTCGACAGCTCGCTCACTTACAAGGGACTCGATCCGGTGCTCTCGGAGAGTCACAACAGCATCGAGTGCTACGTGGAAGGGCACCGGGGCTACGCATTTGTGGCACTCCTGGCTGCGGTGCTGTTCTTCCCGTCTGCGACGCTTAGCCCGTACGGCAGCCTGCCCGAATTCACGCATCCAAATCTTGATATCAAAACTGTGCCGCTTTTCACGATCATCGAGCGCTTGATTAAGGTGAACATTACAGTGTTCGCCACTCTCTTCTCCAACTTCCCCAACGTGTTCCTTCCCATCGTCCTGGTGGGCAACCTGGCTCTGCTCATCTCCAACGAGATGTTCGCGCCCTGCTGCATCCCGCAGATCAATGCCCTCAAGTCCCTCCTGTACGTGTTCTCCCTGTGGACGGTGCTCGTCACGTGGACTGCGGAGCTGGCCAAAGGCCTCAGCATCTTTGACGGGAGACTCGACGAGCTCCGCTGGGTTTCCTTCCTGTTGGTGCTCTTCGGGTTCATCTTCATCCTCACGGGAGGGCAGCGCAGTCAGATCATAAAGCGGCTGCGGGACAAGAAAAAGGGGCCTCAATCGGATGCCACGCTCCTCGCCTCTCAAGGGTCTGCGCTGCGGGAGGAACTGCGGGAGTGTCTCTATGAGCTCAACATGTGCAAGAAGCAGCTCTACCTGCAGAGTTTGCCTCGCGCCCACAACATCGGTGGCGGCGCTGTAAGCGGGAGTGCAAGCGCGAGCCAAGACTATCCCCTTATCGACCAGCAGCTGGTGGATCGGGTGAAGTACAGTGCCATCCGTACGCGCATCTACATCGAACGAACCCTCTACATTCTTGGGAAGTACTATGCATACCTCTCCACCAGCGGTGCAGGCTCGACTGTGGGGAACGTGGAGGTGGCAAGGCTGCTGAACGAGGTAGTGTTGCTGCACGCTGTCGAGGAGACATCGACAAGTGCGGCCAGCAGCAAGGATTTCAGCATGCAGGAGGAGGTGGTGAGCAGTTCCACCAAGCTGTTCGGGCTCAAGCTGCTTCAGGCGAGCTTCTTGTGGCACCTCACGGACGGGCTTCTGGAGGCCGACCTGATGGTAGCGCGCGTCGACGCAAGCGGCTCCCTGCTCGGTCTCGGGTGCGCCACAGCCTGCACCGCCCTGACGGCCTCCACGCTGAAGGCTCTGCTGCTGCGCAACACCCTGCGGCACAGCAAGAGCGACCGCATGGGCGAGCTGAAGGAGCTCGGGGTGACCTACGACCAGCGCATCCTGCTCCACGACAACCAGGAGATCATGAAGCGCCTTGTGTGCAGCTTGGACTTCAGCGCGGCTGCGGAGGATGGCAGCAACCGATGCCAGGCCACTTGTTTGGCGCTTGACTGCCTGGAGATGATTCTTGAGGTGACACCAGTACCAGCTCCCAGTTGCAGCGGAAATGACGCGCAGTCGTACGCATCTTGTGGAGTGTGCTGTGAGGGATACCTGCTCGGCAGTTTTCGGAGCACGGGTGTTTTGATTGGTTGCCTTGTGCCAGGAAGGAGAGTCACTTTGTGCCACATGAGCGACTCTTCGCATCGGCATGCTACCCAAAGCTCCACCCGCCGCATCGCTGCGTGAGCGCTTGAGCGCGTGGCTGGCAGACCTCTTGGCCCTGTTCAAGATGAGCTGCCCTGTTCATTGCCAGACATGTGAATGGATGGTACCAACCTCATCTGTACCAACAGATGCATGTGTCTCCCTTGTGTTCGTTTTGGGGAAAGGCAGCCTGCCCACAGCAGCTTAGCGCATTGTACGCTGTGGTGGCCATCTTGCCACCTCCCAGCGTGGGCGTGCACCTTATGCGGTATGGGTTGGAACTGGGTGCTGGGCAGGGCCCCGATAGCACGGAGCTGCTGACTGAGTTCGTGGCTTGCAACATCGTGGACCTGCTGGTGGTGTTTCTGGCACCCCCCAAGGTGGTGTACCGCTACGGGCGCCGTGTGTGCGCTCCTGCGACTCGGTCGGCGATCCGTCAGGGCTACGAGCAGCGGGTGCTGCACATTCTGAATCTACTGCGCAGGCACGACCCGGAAACGATGGAGCGCCTGCTGATCTCGCTCAATGTGGTGAAAACCAAAGGTGGGTTGCTGCTGCCGCAAGTCCTCGCGCACATGCGAATGTTCTACACGGAAGTCGAAGACACTGGAGATGAAGAGGCATCTCAGGATATGTCCCCGATATCGCAGCTGTACCGCCCCTGGCAGCTCATGATGGACAAGCTGTCGGGGTGGATCTCTTCCACCAGCATGAACCTGCAGAAGTTCCTCATCTCCCAGGGCATCGAAGGGCTGTCCGTGCAGGAGCTCACGGCGGACATGGATGAAATGGACAACGAGCATCATCTGACCCGGGCGTCACACTCCAACTGCAAATTGCGCCCGTGGCAGGTACTGGGCACTTTGGAACGGCTGGTTCTCCTGAACAAGGACTGCATTGACGAGCTCTTGCCAGTAGAGACTCTACGGGTGCTAATGCCCACACTGGTGAGCCTGGCCATGAAAGGACCGGTCAAGTCCAAACATGCCCCAAAGCCCATAAAGGTCCAGGTGCATGAGAACTACCAAAAGGCGTCGGATGTTGATAGGGCTGCCTCCGGGACTGCTGCGCTGGTACCCGAGCCTGGCGGGGATGGCGTCCAGGAGGCGCCGGCCGATGGCGTCCAGGAGGCGCCGGTCGATGGCGAGGGCAATGGCGGTAGCACAACCGTGCACGACACTGGCTTGGATGGTGATGCAGGCGCTGGGGTGGCAGGCCGCGCTGGGCACACAGCTACTCAGGGTCCTGCCCAAGAGGACGGAGCTCCGGTCATCGAGGCCGGCATGGAGGTGATCCTAGCCGGGAGCCGTGAGGAATTGCCAGGGATTGATGGGGAGGCGGCGCCGGAGCCCGTGGCCGTGGAGGAGGATGACCTGAGCGAATATGTGGAGGACTCGCTCTTCTGGGAGTGGGAGGCCGCGGTGGCATGCCTCCGGTCAGCTGTGGAGATGAGCCGCCAGTGTGCCCTGCACCTCCTCCGCCTCCTTGACCGCGACCAGGACGAGTTCGGGGATGGCATCAAGCCGGAGGCTGCGGCCCGCGCGCTGTACATGATTCTACAGGAAGATGCCAACGCGGCAAGAGAGAGCTCCGAGAAGGGCTGCGAGCTGCGACCGCTTGGGCAGCGGCTGCAGGATGTGAAGGGCCTCGAGCGGCTCCACGGGGTGCTGCTCAGCATGCATGACGGCGATGGCCACGAGAGCGAGCTTCAGCTGTACACATCGCGGTGCATCACTCTCATGGCCATGCAGCCGGAGCACCGCAAGCGCATCTACTCCTTGGGCATCACCCGCACCCTGCAGGTGGGTCGCAGGGAGCCCCGGGCATCACCCGCACCCTGCAGGTGGGTCGCAGGGTGCTCGGTGATGAGGATGCAAGAGCCAGGCGGTGGCCCCGCGCATGCTGCACCGAGTGCCCCACCCGCGCTGCACAGTGTATCAATATATCTGCTGGTTGCAATCGTTGGCACTTCTGGACGATGTGGCCGGGTTTGCCACTGAGCCGCCATATGCACACAGTTCCATCATTCAACGCACCGAATGTTTATTTTGCGCTTTAATTCCCCCTCACAGAGGCACTACTGAGACCCACAAGGACATCCGTTACCCTAAGCATTATGCGTGAATGCGTTCGACCACTTCCTGATGCAGTTGCCTTAGGTACTCCCTTGGAAGACGCTTCAGAACTCGGGGCTCAGGAAAACTGCGACAAGGCTCAGAACCCAGGCTCAGGGCTCTGGGAGGCCACCGGGAGGCTCGAGCTCAGGAGGCTCAAAGCTCAGAGGCTTGGGGGCTCAGGCTGTGGCTCGGGGTTTAGGGCTCAGTGCTCAGAACCGTGGCTCAGGGGCTCGGGACAGGGCTCAGGGGCGCCTCCACGGCTCAGGCTCAGGGCTGGGCTCGGGGCTCGGCTCGGGCTCAGGGCTCAGGCTCAGACTCAGAGGCTCAGCTCAGCTCAGCACAGGCTCAGACTCAGGCCTGCAGAAGCTCGACAGGGACAAACAGACTCAGGCTCCGGGCTGAGGGCCTCAGAGGCACCCAGGAGGCTCAAGGCTGGAAGCCTCCAGGAGCTCAGACTCAGGGCCTCCCAGAATCAGGCTCGGAGGCTTGGAGGCTCGGGGCTCGGGGCTCAGGGCTCGGGGCTCAGGGCTCGGAGCTCGAGGCTCGGAGCTCGAGGCTCGGGGCTTTGGGCTCGGGGCTCGGGGCTCAGGGCTTCGAAGCAAGAGCTCGAGACCTGGAATGCCGACAACTGGAGGGCCTGCAAATGGGGCGCATGTGCGGACTGTGTATGTCGAGTGCATGTTGGCGCGCCTTCGTCAGGATGCGTGTTGATGCCGCGAGGGTCCCAGCAGCGCACTTGTGTGGGCGCTGCGCACCCTCAGAAGGCTCTGCGCGCCACAACTGGAGACTGAGGCCGACGTGGCGGTGTGCTGGACAGAGCCATTTGCTGGAGGGGAGCTATGACCAGAAGAACACATCGATCCAGATGCTCTGGGAGCTGACCTCAGCGGACGATGTCCTGGTGGACGATCTCCTCACGCCCTCGATGGTGAAGGCTGTGTGCGAGACCATTAAGAATTACCCGAAGATGCATGACACCTGCTTTCAGATTCTCAGCGTGTGGGTCCGCCGCGACAAAATGTGTGCCCAGCTCAAGAACACCAAGGAGGCTCTATGCGATGTCCTCCGCTCCGTCTTCCCCCTCTACAGGTGCGCCCCGTGCTCCTGGCCGGCGACGAAATGCACTACCCGAACGTTTTCTTGCTAACGCGCACTCGATGCGCTGATCTGCATTGATGGCCCCTCGCGCTGTTGCCAAGAATCAATTTTGGCGAGCATCTCAGACCGGGTGCGGACCGGGGCATCTCAGACCGGGTGAGGACCGGGGCATCTCAGACCGGGTGAGGACCGGGGCACCTCTGACGTGCAGGAAGCTGCCTGAAGCTCGCGAGATTCTCCGCATTCTGAGCGATAGCATTGTATCCAAGGGGTCGAAAGTGGGGGAGCTACTGGACTTCTACTTCACACACCACCTGCGGAAGCCCGACTGCTACGATGCAGAGACCAACTCCATGAACGTGGACTTTGACATGACGGATATGGATTGGCGGGTCATCATGGCCACAATCTGCTTCCACAAGCTGCAGGTGCAAATAACTTAAAAGGAAACAACGCTTCTCGCAGTGCCTGGGGCGAGGTTGCGCCACTCCTCGCCACCGATATGGTTCTCCTCTGCATGTCGAGTGATGCACGAGCAAGGCCAGCCCTCTACCGGCTCCATGTGCCCCTCGGTGATGAATTGTGTGGTGAGCACATGGCGTGGCGCTGGCAGCCTGCCTCCCGGTACTCCCCCCGAAAGGCAGTTTTGACATCCCGGCTGGGCTGTGCAGGTATTCAAGATCGACCTCAAAAAACAGATGAGCCAAGCCACCATCCACGCCCTCGCCTCGGTGCTCGCACAGGAAGCTTCGGAGGACCTCGGGCCAGAGAGCATCATCTTCTATGCCGAGCAGGGCACCGTGGATCGAGAAATGCCGGCTTGGCAGCTTCGCCGGGGGTGCGGCCTGTCCAGGCTCGAGTGGCAGGGCCGGGGCTTCCGCAGCTTTGAGGTGCTCCTCACGCCGCTTGCCGGCTCTGCGCCCTCCCGGCCGCTCTCTGTGGCCCCTCCACAGCATTTGCAGTGTAAGCCAGCTGGCGCTTCCGCGTGAGTGCGCAAGGTGGCCCATCCGGTGGATTGTGAGGTATATCGTGTGGAGCTTATGTATCATGACTCTCCACACCACGGCAAAGCGCATCGCTCGGAGGTGGCACAGGACAGCCACGAGTCGCAGCGGTGGAGAAGGCAGGGTTTAGGTTTTTTAGGGTATTTTAAGCTCAGAGCTGTACGAGGCAAGATCTCTCCAGGATTCAGGATTTGCTGTTGCCCCTAATCTTAACACTAA
This sequence comes from Cymbomonas tetramitiformis, assembly GCA_001247695.2. Classification (NCBI taxonomy): domain Eukaryota; kingdom Viridiplantae; phylum Chlorophyta; class Pyramimonadophyceae; order Pyramimonadales; family Pyramimonadaceae; genus Cymbomonas; species Cymbomonas tetramitiformis. The sequence continues at coordinate 26,289 of LGRX02008501.1, forward strand.
AACGCACATTGAGTGATATTCAGTAAAATTTGCTCATCTCTGATAAGATGATTGAGGTGAATATATTTTATGACTGAACTTTTGGTCCATCGGTCGTAAGTCCTTGTCACAGTGCACCGCCTACTGGGTTGAATGTGGATGCAAAACTATCCTATGAGATTTCCATGTCTGTTTGGACTGCTTAGCAGATTCGAGTCTGCGTCGCAGTTCGGAGAGCCCTCAGACGGTTCTGCCCTCAGGCTGTCATCTTTGGCTGCGCAGCTCGGTCACACGCACTTTTTGATACCGCCAAACTTTCACGGGAATCAATTTGAAATATTTTTTCTTTCCTCTGGTATCAACGGCACGCCACAGAGGCCGCAGCGCACCGCTCATTTCTTCTCCAGCTCGTTGGTCTCCGGCTTTCTCCTCCAGCACCTGCGCAGTGATCCGCTGCTGAGCCATCGCCTCGTCCCGCTTGGCCGTGGCGTGCACATGCACTTGCACAACCGACAACAGCTGTCAACACTCGTCGCAGTGGCGCATATCTCCAGGAGTATCCCTCTGCCCGAGGCTCTCCAGCGGTGGCCTCACCCAATCGTCGGCCAAATCCTTGTCAACTCCCGATGTCCTCGACCGTTTCCTCGGCAGCTTCCGGGAGCGGCCGGCTTCGATTTCTAGCAGAGTCCATCCCGGTGCACTTTCCCACGAAGCTCCGTCCCGCGCACTCCCAGCGCACCAGAGTCACGGGGGTGCTCAGTCACTTCTTCACAGGATTGGTGGCTTTGGTCTTCCTCTCTCAGACGTATGATTCACAAGTCGTGCCGCGGCGCCGCCTCGTGTCAGGCCTCCCGAGGGGCAGATACGTGAACACCACTGAGGCCAGCGCTCTTGGCCGCCTCAGTGCGTCGCTGTCCGTGTCCAGCTGCAGGCGCAGAGCGGCGTCATGTGCCGTGTGCCGCGCCCGCAATATATCCACTCTACTGCCAGCTGCGTTCGCTGCCTCGTCTCTCAGCGATTCTCGCAGCGCTCCTCTCGCCTACTGTCCCTGAGCGGGGCCGTGAGGGCAGCCCATCTCCTTGGTAGTAATTGCTGATCCACGAGAGGTACGGCTGGAGTGATTCAGCCTTTACCTTGCCCACGTCCATCACTCTAGCCATGTACTGCCTCCGTTGTAAGCAGCCGGTCCCGGCACTCCAGCTTGTGGAGCTTACTGTGAACTGCTTCGCCCTCCGCCAGTAGTCGACATGTGTTGATTGCACCGCGGCTTACACCCCCACCTCTGCTTCCGTGTACTGGTTGTTCGGCAGCACACATCTCCACCGATCCCGCACCTCACGGTTTCACTTGTCCACGCTGTCCGCAGCGTACAGCGTCTACGGTGTTGCCTCAGCACCCGTGACTTCTTTTTCTTCTTCTCTAGCGCTCGCAGCCACTCCTTGTCCAGCTTCAACTGCAGGCAGTCAGCGCTCTCCTTTGAGGCGCTTGACCTCCCTCCTGTCATGCTGCCGGTTGCCAGGATCCCGCTGCACCGCGCCTCAGAGACCCCTAGATGCTCGCGTGCTCTCCTCCAGCTCCCGCAGCCGGTGCCATAACACATTGTTGCCCCCCTCGCCAGTGAACACCTGCCGGGATCTGCACCGCTACCCGAAACATGATACGGCGTCCCAATTGGACTCTCCTCGCAGCTCGGATCCGTCCAGCCTGCTGCGGGTGAACAAGTCTCGTCGCCATGGCAACATGCCCACCTCCTTGGCAATCAATTGCAGCTCCCAGAACGAGGACCAGCCTGGCCAGTAAGGCGCCACCACCATGCCGCCAGCTCTCTCCTCTCGTAGCGTGTGTATGTTAACTCGTCCTGTTCGTTCACTGGATACGAGCACTTAGGTGACCGTGTTTGTTTTTGTCCCCATAAGACGTCCATGCCGGCGACAGATGAAAACATTTTTTTAGGTGCCCAGAGCGAGTACGGGAGACCTTAGCGGAGCGTGCACCCCAGCTGGGGATCCCCTGTTTGGTTTGAAACCTTTAGCTTGCCTTGGCTTGAGCACCGGATTGGAATATTTCCATGACTGAGCTGCGGTGCAAAGCTGGATGAGCTCCCAGCTACTCCACACTTTCGGCTGTGATTCGTGTTTGTGACGGGTTCGCTTCGCGTTTGGTTTGGGATGTGTCGAAGCGGATGGTATTTTGCTACGGCCCCGCCCTGTTCCTGAATGCTTCTCGCATCCACTGGGATGATAGTGAGATGACTCACGGCCAGCCCTGCGTGCCCCAACTTCTCTCTCGCCCACCCCCCTTTGTTTTTTGTTTTTTGTTTTTTGTTTTTCTTTCTTCCTTGCTCCTTGTCCCCTCTTCTTTCTTCACTATTGGGGGTGCGCTTCAGTTGACTGCATTCACCTTAGGCATACAGAGCGGCATACAGGGCACCGGGAGTCACAGCCCACAGTGCCACTGGGCCCAGGCGGCATGTACCTTCCTCCTAGCCCTTATTCTCCCTGCCTGACTTGTCATGCTCCTTCTGCCTTTACTCTCCCTGCTTAGTCCGTCACGCTTCCTGCTTGGTCCGTCATGCTCCTTCGCTTTAGGACCTGGCCTTGTATCTGGGGAGCCCAGTGCGAGTGGAGAAACCTTGGTGATCACGTGCACCGTACCTTGGATTCTTCCCTAATTCTTTCTGGCTTTCGCTCGCCTGGGTCCGAGCACCCCTGCTGGAGCCTCAGATCCCAGCACACAATTCACGGGGACGCACGGTGCAGTGTCGAGAGTCAGAATCGACTTCCCCAACCGGCTTTGGGCTTAGGGGTCACTCTCGTAGTCCACTCCTTATTTCTGCTTAACTGACCGCAGTGCTTCTCTCTTCTCCACCCTGCTTTGTCCTTACAATTATCTTCCCTTTCTCCTTGTTATTTGATCGTTGATCCTTGTTCTTTGTTCTTTGAGCTCTGTGCTAGATTAGGTGGGCGAGAGTCTCATCTCTTCCCCTGTGCACTTGTCCGAGGGCCGCGTGTACTGTCAGTCGACGGACGCCCTAACTGGGACCGAAGCATGCCTCTCTCCACACCCGCAGCCCAAGCAGCCACTGTTCCTGAGCCCTTCCCCTGAGAGCAAAGTCGAGTCCGCACCCAAGTCATCAGGTACATGTATACAGTCTGGCTTATTGGCCCAGAGTCTCGAGTTTTGCTTAGCTCTCCTTGGTCGTTGGCGTTGTTAAACAAGGAAGGGCGGCAGGAGGGTCCCGGGTACAGTCATTCTGTGTCACGAGTCCGTATCCTCAACAGAGAGCGTAGGTTTTTTCTTTTTCTTTTTCTTTCTGTATCCAGGTATCTTGTGGTATGGTAACTCTCCTTTGCTCTCTCCTGTTCTTCCAGCACTCACCACTTCCCCTCCCACCAGTCTCTCCCCTGGCGCTCTCCCCCTTATCTGAATGATGCTTCCGATTAAAAATTCCCTCTGCAGCCGGTGCGAGTGAGGCACAGAAAGTCCCCCAGGCCGAGTAGATTCCATATGTCTGATGTGCAGCTGTAAAGTTCCTGAATGGTTCTCACTCCACTGGGATGATGGTGGGCTGACTTTTGCCAGCGGGCCTCATGCCGCTCAGTGTGATAACTCGTCCATCAGCCCCCCGGGGAAGAATGGTTCAGTTGTTCTCGTCCCTCCAGCCACACTTTGGTCTGTCTGCCCACGTCGCTTGTGGATTATGGAACTAAGCATAGTGCTGGGGAAATTGTGCGGAGGCCGCGGAGGCGGACAGTTCCCCTGTATGCGCTCCACAGTTCTTCTCATGGGTAACATACCTTGATTACGCTTCAACTGCCATCGGTCGAATACTGCACTACTTTAACAGAGGTCTAACTGCATTAACAAAAGGAATCTTTTATGATGGCATCTTGGAGCATGTGCTTGTTTGGGACCCATTCGTAGGCGACATCTTGCCCTATGGGGAAAATGCCTTCGACATTTGACACTTCCGGCGTCCCTTCCTTTTCAGCCGAGGAGAGCCGCCGCCTCGCATCGTCCACGAGCTTTTTGCCACCTCCTTATTCTTCGCCGCCCTCATCGGCACCCCCTGTATTGTCAAGACCCCCCTGTATATACAATTCTCGCTGACATGCGATGATCCCTGAAGGGTGTAGAAGTTTCAACAGACCTCTGCGGTTTATTGGAAGGTCCATAGCGCGGGATTCTGCAAAAGTGGTACAGTGGTGGGTAAACGCAAGCTGGAGTGTTGGACGCAGCACACAGTTGGGCCACCGAGACATGAAATGGCGCTTGCCCGCACATTGCCTTCTTTCGGCACTTAGCTCAATCGGGTGAATGGCTTAACATTAACATAATTATACAGACTACAATTTAAATATTTTGGCCCAAACTAAGAGCAAAAGGAACAGAGCTGAACAGGCGTGTCGCTTCGTGGCTAGTTGTACATCCTGTTTGTGTCACGGAGCTACATGTGTCATTCGGCTCTACTGCAGCAGGAGTCACGGATTCTGAAAGTCTGAAACCACAAAAATTCTGTTGCACTCCAATTTGAACAGACTACAATTTAAATATTTTAGCCCAAACTAAGCTGGTGTGTGCAGCACGAGTCTGTGTCTCTGGTTTATACTATACTTGTATACATCATTGTATAGGTCCATAATTTTGATAGATGCGTGTGGCACGAGTATTCCCGAATCTTAGGTTTGTAGCCCTAATTAGGTGGTGCGTGGCGGTTACTCCAGGGGATGTTGCTTGCTGGTTACCTAAACTATCAGCTGAATCTGGTGGAGCTGGACCTGAGCAACAACCAGCTCGGCGACATAGGCTGCCTGCATCTCGTGGAGGTGCGCTCCACGTGTCCTGGACACTCCTGGCCTGCCTGATCATTGTGAATATTCTGTTCCGCACAATGTGTAACTCATCCCTGAGGCCACAATCATCCCCGAGACCCATGTCATCCCTGAGACGTATGTCATCCCTGAGACGCATGTCATCCCCGAGACCCATGTCATCCCTGAGAGGTATGTCATCTCTCATTTCCGATCCCCTGAAGTCTTTGTCATCTCCGGGGCATTTCATGCCAGAGGCCTTTGTTATCCCTAAGATCATTGTCATCTCCGGGGCGTATGTCATCCTGAAATCATTGTCATCTGCTCATCTCTGGGGAGTATGCTGCCCCTAAGACCTTTGTCATCTCCGGGGCGTATGTCGTCCCTGAGACGTATGCCATCCCTGAGGCTTTTGCCATCTCCTGATGTGTATGTCGTCCCTGAAGCCTTGGTTATCTCCCGGGCGTATGTCATCCCTGAGGCCTTTGTCATTTCCAGAGG
>LGRX02008502.1:0-27930 GCA_001247695.2 Cymbomonas tetramitiformis
AACTTAAACTGGTCCGTCTATTTTTAACAGTGGCAATTTTCCGAATCCGACAGTCCATGTACGATTTCAGAGATCAAAATACGATGCATTCCTTTGTCGCTCCCCAGGAATCTCTTCGGACCTTCCGATGTTCCCGATCTAAAAACATTGGACGGCTCAACTTTAGTTGGGCACCCCTAAGGGACAGTCGGAGAGGCGAGAGGGAGTTTGTGATCGACTAGATTCGAATCTGGAGGGGGACACGGGGGGAGACGTAACCGGTATCTTGACACAAGTCATCATTGATCGACCAAACTCTTGCGCTTAGCTGTTACAGTTCAATAACAGCCGTGCCACATATCTTGTCCATCATGATCAAGGACCGTGACAGTAGTACTCTTGTCCCCAGAGCTTATGGACGAAAATAGACATTTAGGGTTTGTAACTCTGTGGAGTCCATAAGCTCTGGCATGACTCGGCAGGCCTCCAAATCGATGTCCTCCAAAGTGCACACCACTTCACGGGCTTCAGCAGGAGGGCCAAACAAACAGAAGTTCTGCTCAACACATGCCCAGAAATTGACCTGAGCTCAAGTTATGGAGGTAAACGGCCTGAAAACTGCCAGGTTTTCAGTGAGCTGCAAAAGTCTGGCACCAAAATCATTCAAAACTACATAACTTCAGCGCACTCTATCCAAATTCAACAAAGTATATAGAAAACTTCATCAGTTTTTCACGACTTACGCACTCCAACCATTTGTTTGTACAAATAAATGGGCCAAATCACCATATTGTGACTTGGCCGATCTAGATGTTGATTCATAGGGGATGGTATCGAGCCGTTAATCTTCCGTATTAATGCTCTTTCCGCATGATTTCGAGTATTCTATTTGTATGCTACCTTTTGATGTTTGGCCACTACGATATGGTTCATCACATTATCCCGTTGAAACACCTTTGAGTAATGTTGATAGATCGATAATGCCACATTTTTTATTATTTGTATGACATGTTACGCCGTGAGAAGTCGATGACTATAATCATATCAAATTTTAATTTACCATCATATCACAGTCTTTATCGGAGCATAACACAATGACACAAGGAGCCGATGTCTCTTTATCTTAAGCAGGGGCGGATTTCCGCCTTCGACGAGCATCTGCCCGTGGAGGTGAGGAAGCAGCTCTCTTCCCAGCGATTCCCGCGCTCGCTCGCCGTGGCCTCGTTGATTTTTGGGGGGCCGAGGATCTTGATTCACAGCAAGGATCGCACATACTGTTGCACAACTTTATGTCACCTTCCTCCGCGAAATGCTCCATAAGTAAGCGATGTCTGCATATTTGCTTCACATTTTGAGAAAACTGTTCTATTTCGACCAATTTGCGCCTCCGTGCCTCCTTCGTGACCAAATCCTTTTGAAAGTTTTTCCTAATCACTTGAATCCAAAGAACGGAGCACTTTGTTCTAGCTCGGTGAAGCGGAAGCTCGCAAAGCGGGTGTGGGCATCTTCATCCCTCCGAGTAAGCGACTTGCCATAATACAAATTTTTGTATACAATGATAGCGTAAAATAGCAACTCAAACTCCGTAGCCTCGTTATTAGTTGGCCAAGGGAAAAAAATATGGCTTCTTAACATTTACACCATTAGACCAAACACCCGGCATATGTCTTGAACTGTCAAAATGTATGACAGCTGATGACACGCTACATGCAAATGCACCTAACCCTACACCCCTAGCCTAAATGGACCCCCCCCGGAGCTCACTAAGCCCCCTACACCCATCCTTATACCCACATGTTCACCACAGCCTGCACTTTAAGCCGGTGCCATGCATTATGTGCCAATTTCCCTGCCTCGGTCACCATACCCTAAACTGTATGACAGCTGATGACACGCTACATGCAAATGCACCTAACCCTACACCCCTAGCCTAAATGGACCCCCCCGGGAGCTCACTAAGCCCCCTACACCCATCCTTATACCCACATGTTCACCACAGCCTGTACCACAGGATGGAAAACGTCACCTAACTCATGTCCCAAATCTTTGTGCACAATACCAAACCCAAAAAGAGGCTGAGTGCACGCCTTATGCTTTCGCGCCAAACCCTACCCTTCCAAGCTAAACAAGCCGTTGCGTGAGCACCATAAGCCCCCCACACACACTCTCGTATCGAGGCGATATTGGGGAAGCCCACACCTTTTATTTGCCGTTTGGTTTGCTGAAAGCACTCAAAAATTCAACCCGGGGTGCTCATTCTCACTCCACGAGGGGATGCTCCACCCTGCAAACATATCCCATGAGCCATCAACATTGGGCAAGTGTGCATCAGTTTCATGACTAGTTCACGACTTAAAGCAGTTAGGGGAGAGCCTTACCTTCAATATGCCGTTGAGCTTGCTCGATTTGACTAAGTTTTGAACCTTGGGGACTCAATCTCGTTTGGGGTGGCCATGCTCCAATCTGCCAACATACCCTATCAGCCCTCAACGTTTGCGACCTCTACACAACTTTCATGACTACTTGCAATAGAAAATATGATAGGTAGGACCTTTACCTTCAATATGCCGTTGAGCTTGCTCGATTTGACAAACTTTAGAGCCTTGGGGACTCAATCTCGTTTGGGGTGGCCATGCTCCAATCTGCCAACATACCCTATCAGCCCTCAACGTTGGCGACCTCTACACAACTTTCATGACTACTTGCAATAGAAAATATGCTAGGTAGGACCCTTACCTTCAATATGCCGTTGAGCTTGCTCGATTCCGTTAACTATGGAGGTTGGAGTGCTCGTTCTCGCTCATTGGGGTTAATGCCGCATCTGCGAACATACCCTATCAGCCCTCAACGTTGGCGACCTCTACACAACTTTCATGACTACTTGCAATAGAAAATATGCTAGGTGGGACCCTTACCTTCAATATGCCGTTGAGATTGCTCGATTCCGTTAACTATGGAGGTTGGGGTGCTCGTTCTCGCTCGTTGGGGTTAATGCCGCATCTGCGGACATACCCTATCAGCCCTCAACGTTTGGACCTCTACACAACTTTCATGACTACTTGCAATAGAAAATATGCTAGGTGGGACCCTTACCTTCAATATGCCGTTGAGATTGCTCGATTCCGTTAACTATGGAGGTTGGGGTGCTCGTTCTCGCTCGTTGGGGTTAATGCCGCATCTGCGAACATACCCTATCAGCCCTCAACGTTGGCGACCTCTACACAACTTTCATGACTACTTGCAATAGAAAATATGCTAGGTGGGACCCTTACCTTCAATATGCCGTTGAGATTGCTCGATTCCGTTAACTATAGAGCGTTTAATCAATCATCTCCGCCACGCTTAGCTTGCGCTATTCTGCGAAAGTACCCTATCAGCCATGCGTTTTAAAGGGCCCTAGAGGCCTCCCATTCGCAAGCAAGCAAGAAGAAATAAAAGTTAGAGTTCACACCTGCAATATGCCGTCGAGATTGAGCGATTCCGTTAACTATAGAGCGTTTAATCCATCATCTCCGCCACGCTTAGCTTGCGCTAATCTGCGAAAGTACCCTATCAGCCATGCGTTTTAAAGGGCCCTAGAGGCCTCCCATTCGCAAGCGATCAAGAAGAAATAATAGTTAGAGGTCATACCTTGAATATTCCGTCGAGTTTGCTCCATTACGTTAACTACACAGCTTGCAATAAATTATCGTATCCTCGTTTTCGGCTGTTGGTTCAACCTATTTGCGGGGAAAAGAGATAGCGAAAACGGGCATTTGAGCGCTTTTGCCAAGTAATGCCAGAGTTTCTCCGAGCCTCGTCCATCAACTGTAACGTCGACCCTCGCGTGTCGCAGGCCGCGCAGCGGCCGCGCTCGGAGAAACTCTGGGAACAAGAGTAGTGACAGTAGGATCATGTGCGCGAGAGTGCTTCGCTTTTTGCATCCCAACATGCCATGCTATAACGCGAGGGTGGTGTCGCGATAAATGTACGCGACTGCGGTGGCACTGTCATCGTTAGCGTCTGGCGATCGTGAGATCGGAAGTTCGTTTGTGTCGCCCGCGGGGATTCGCGCTTTGCTGCTGCTGCTGCTGCTGCTGCTGCTGCTGATTAAGTAAGTAAGTAAGTAAGTAAGTAAGTAAGGTATATCATGGAGAGACTGACTTTCGCCCCCCCATAAATTGGGGGTGATTGTCTCTTCCTGTGTCACCCCTCGCCGTGTAGTGTCACTTGCATCTTGCCAGCCTGTCTGTCTGTCCCCCAGATAGACAATAAAACACTATCCGGTATTTTATTATCTACCTTAGCCCACTACCGGAAGCCCGAACGTAGTCCGTTTCCGCCCCTGCAGTTATATATATATATATACTCATATATATCTCTTTCTTCATCAGGTTATGGGCCTGTTCCACTTGGATTGTGTTCGTGGCATTTGGTAGGCGGCTTTGGTCCTTGGGGCTGCACCAGCGCCTCTCGCAACATTTTTTGGGCGTCAAGCACCAGCTTCGCACATTCGGCACCAGCCTCTCCTCTTCTTTGGCCACCGTTGACGATCGCGGCTGAGGACATTTTGCTCGTTGAACCATCCGAGCGCGGGGTAGCACCGGCACCCTACAACTTTTTGCGTACGCACAAGCTACGAGTTCGACATTATCTCCATCGCCTTTGCTTCTCTGGACAGCAGCACCGTTTCTGCAGGGAAATTGGCTTACCGCACGACTTTTTTGACGTCACCGGCGTCTTCCCCGTCAAAATTCACCCCAATTTGACTTTTTCATCGCTTGAAATTGTTAATTTTACGAAAAGTTGGGTCTTTGCTTCGGAACCCTATAAGGGTATCGCAGAATTCTGCAGCCTGCTGTCGGCCATGTCCACCGCGCACCAGCGTGCACGCGTGGCCGCTATTCGTGCTGCCTTGGCATCTTTCCGAGGACATCGGCAACCTTTTACCGCTGGCTATGGTCTGGTGGTGCTTGGTGGTGCTTCCACGCCAAGCACCAATTATGACTCCAACACCTGCATCATCGGCGACACGCGCTTTGACTCGTGCGACTTCGCCTCTCCACCTTCGTCGCCTTCGCCATGCACACCCCTTGGCCGCCATCTAGTGGCGCCTGGTGGTGCCATCGCACTTGCCTTCCGCCCTCCCTATCATTCCTCTCGACCTTGCTCCCATTCGCACAATCGCGCCCCCTCGCCGCATTTTTCACCTTCCACCTCCATGCCTCCTCTTCATTGACGCATGCGCTCTGGTGGTGCCACCCGCCGTTGCCCCACACCGCGTGGGCGTTGGTTGACCTCGTCTTGGCGGCGCTCGTCTTGTTCCGCAATCGAGAACGCCGCCGCCATCCACCCTCGACAGCTGGAGCCTAGTGTCAGCGGTCGGCCTGCGGGAGTAGTTATCCCCGCAGCACATGCATGGGCATAAGCCCCTAGAGCACGCATCTAGAGACCAACGCAGGCGGAGCCACCGCTAGTTGGGTTGGAAAGAACCCCATGGGTCTCACATGCGTGTATGTTTTCTTAGGGGTTTGCCTTCGTGCCTGCCGTAGGATGTTAGGCCTGGCCTGGCAAGTTAGCATCGTGGCACCTCACACCTTCGGGGTGAGGTGGTGTCATGGAGAGACTGACTTTCGCCCCCCCCATAAATTGGGGGTGGCTGTCTCTTCCTGTGTCACCCCTCGCCGTGTAGTGTCACTTGCATCTTGCCAGCCTGTCTGTCTGTCCCTCAGATAGACAACAAACCACTATCCGGTATTTTATTATCTACCTTAGCACACTACCGGAAGCCCGAACGTAGTCCGTTTCCGCCCCTGCAGTTATATATATATATATATATATCTCTCTCTTTCTTCATCAATCGCGGCCGCGACCAATTTTTGTCACCAAACCGTAAGCAGTTTGGGCTACAGTTGTGCCCTACCGCTTTAATAATAATAATAAAACATTTACGTCGATGAGTAAGGCAATGCCTTCGGAACGATCTACTCGAGTCTGTTCCCCTCATACATGACAGTCTGCAAGGCAGGAAGCATTCCACAGAGCATGGAAGCATGGGTGACAAGGCACTAATTAAGCGTGTCTGCCACCAGCGTCGGAAAAAACATCAGCAGGTCGTGGAGCTGATGCACGATGGTGATGGAAGCGGAGTGGGCGGTGGTGGTGATGAAGTGAGAAAAGCCCACGGGTGCTCCGGCCCCTGGGCCAGTGGTAACCCCGCAGAGCCGGAGCCCTACGGGGCCCCAGCCCCATGGGGGCGGGGGGAAGGGTGGGGGTTTAAATAGTTGCCTAGCATTTCCCCTGCGGCCTTTACCACCTCATTTTCTTTCCTATTTTTTGTGCATAGGTCTTGGATGCTGGGCGCTTCCTCTATGGTGCCATTTTCAGGTATGACTCCCGTTTCATGTAATATGGATCTTTCCCTCGCATGACGCCTACACATCCTAGACAATTTTTTCAAAAGTGCTTTCACCCCACGGTGTGGAACCCCGATCCCTTTCAAAACTTTGCCAAAACCCTCTGGTAAATACCCCATGATAGCGAGTTCCTCTGGCCACTCAACCGCATTAAGAAAAGGGGTTCCTCCTGCATTCCCGTGCTCGCCATCCAGGTGTGCTCCAGGGTACTGATCTCGTTGCTCCCCATTATTCCTGCCCCCAACCCACGGGCATAAACGGGGCGGCAGCAGACAATCTCTCTCATTAAGGGCTTGCTCAATCATGTCCGGGTGCAGGCCCGTTTCTTTGAGCAGTTTAGGGGTAATCTTTTTATGCGGAACTACATTAAGGAACCATTGAAGCAGCTTATATTGCAGTTTATCATTGTCAAGTTTCTTACTAACGGGGCATCCCATGCTCTCACTATCCATGGACATTATGACTACATCTGAGTACTTATCTTTGTAACATCCCTCCCCTGGCATTGTGTAGGGTCCTTTGCCTGACCAGTAATCATGTGGGATGAACGGTATGGTCCCCCTTGGGTATTTGAAGATTAACTTAAAACCTTTTTCTGTCCACTTTTTGAGGTTCTTTGGAGATAATGGCAGGATCCAAATTCCTTCGAATCCCTCTGAAGTCCTGGCCGCCTCTAAGCCACGGGACAATGTCTGCATAACAGCAGATGCTTCTCTAAGGACACCACCATCAAATGGTGGGTTTCCATAGACCTTTTTCCCTTTTCCAGTGACACTATTGATATATGCATCTCTTGCAAGTCCATCCCATCCTATTTTTCCTTTGTGGCAAAAGGGTCTCAGCGCCTCTTTCATTGCTGCCGTGGGAATGCACCTCCTTGATTTGATTCCTGGGTGTGAATTTACAGGGTTACAGAAAAGCTCACATCCGTCCTTTCCTAAGCCTCTCTCATCTATGATGATGTCTAATAAATCTCTTCTTATTGCATAACAATTCTTCGGGTCGCCCGACTCAGTATTACATGCTATAAGCGCTGAGTGGATATCATTGGCCCGTTGTGTATAATTATTGATCGATGTCTGGGGTGTATCAGTTGTCAGCCTGTGCCACTCAACTAACTTCCAGAATTCTTTCTTTTTGATGTACTGTAGGTCTTGGAATTTGTGACACCCATCGTTGTTTATGCCGATGGGTGCAGCGGCTACTGCAACAGTACCTTTCCTGGTATTTGATAGTATGTACATGCTAGCCTCTGGAAGGGCAGCAAGCGGTTTGGAGGCTGTTAGGTCCTTGTCTATTTCTGCAAGGGGGGAAAAATCAGCAGCTCTGGTGGTGCCCCCCCTTGTGTTTCTGCCTTCTATTATCAATCTCGGGTCTCCTGCAGTGGCTTTTTCAATGGTCTCTTTTATTTCCTCCTGTTGGTTTTCTCTTAACTGATGTAGTTCATTTCCTTCTCCTGGGCAGTTCAGTTGGATATGTTTGTAGGTGCACAGTGATGTTGTGCCACACCTCTGGCAGGTCGGGCTTTCTCCTATTCCCATCCTGTGTGCTCTATGAGGGGATGCTTGTAGGCCTGTGAGTTCTCTGCACCTATAGGCCGTGAAATACTTAGATGCAAATTTTGATATATCCTTGATTGGTTTCACTTGATTTTCCTCAAGAAGTCTGAGTGCCCTGCCTTGCCCATTCATGTCTTTCCATTTTTTGTGATGGCTCAATCTTTGGAGCCTCCTAATATGGTTCCTGATGCCTCCTGTTATGGACTGTTCATGAAATAGGAGGGAAAAGTCTAAATCTCCGTCTTCATCGAATCTAAGTTGTCTTCCGCTGTATCTAAATGCCGCTCTTTTGGCCGTTCTATCTACTTTGTCGTGGAGCTTATCGTTATTGTGCCCTCTAATCCATTTAATCAGAAGTTTCGCTTGTCCTGTTGTGTTGTAAAATCCTAATTCTTCCAAAATCAGTCTAATGGCTACCAGGTCCCTTCTGTTTGGCTCTTGCATAAGGTCCCTGACATTTAGAGTTCCAGGGTCACGGTTTACAGCATTGATAGTTGCCATGGAGTCAATTACATGGGTAAGGGGAACCAAGGTGTTCAGAATTTCATGCTTCCGATCTTGAAGTAGCTTTCTGAGACCCAAAATTTCTGCGGTGGTGGAGCTAGGTTTATGGATGTTATCTATGATTCCTGCTGTAGGTGAGGTAATAGGCGTCTCCCTTGGTATGTTGTGTTTGCTCATGATTGGTGTTGTGTCTCCCTCCTCAAATCTCATGTATGCTGCTCCGCAACTTGCATAAGATGAGCTTTTGTAGAGCGATCCGTCACTTGCAAAATCAAAGCTAACCCTATGATCTGCGCTGTCATGCATATCCTGTTCCTCATCTTCTGATGCACTCGGGCAGCTAAATTCACTGTTATCCGCTGCACATGAGTTGTTGCACCTTGTTCTGAAAAGGTCTTTGAGCCTATTTTCAACATATGCTAAGTATATCTCGGCTCCCGAACCTTCTCCTGTGTTGATCCTTGCTGTACTGTTGGAATTCATTCTCAAAATGTTTTGGTCCACCGGCATCAAGGTTGTACCATCTTGCAGTATCTGATATTGGCTATTACCCTTCGGGTGGCTTAAGCCACCCTAACAGCGATTTAGGGTGGCTTAAGCCACCTTAACGTTTTCAATTATTGCGGGAGCTATCGGTACCGGAAACTAGATTTTTAAAGCTCAAAATGACGGCGACAATGTCTTCTTTTAGACACTATATGCACTATTCGGCGAGCCCAAGTTCCCGGTGAGCAATTTTGGGAAGTATCCAAGAGGGTGCAACATTTAGTGAATTTTGAGCGATTTTTCCGGTTTTTGCATACCCATGCTACTTCAACCGAGATTTTGAGGGTCAAGATGACCTCGGATCAAACTTTTGGCAACACAATGCAGAAAGAGCAGCTCGAGATCTTGACATCATGGGTCTCCAAATTTTGAAAAGCGCCTTCGAGGAAGCCCCCGTGAGCTAATTGGCTTAAGGTGGCTTAAGCCATCTTAAGGAAAATTGGGAAATACCCACCCTACTTCAACCGAGATTTTGAGGGTCAAGATGAACTCAGATCAAACTTTTGATAAGACACTGCAGAAAGAGCAGCTCAAGATCTTGACGACATGGGTCTCCAAATTTTGAAAGCACCGCCGAGGAAGTCCCAATGAGCCCTTCAAGTTAAGGTGGCTTAAGCCACCTTAAGCTGCGGGTAATAGGCAATATTCATTAACTAGTAAAGCCTTCAGTCCTGTTTTGTCCAGTCTGTATATCCCTTCTTGATCCTTGGTGTACTGTTCCAATTGTAAAGTACCTAAGCCGGTGTCATGTCTCTGGACTTTGACTAGCTCTATCCCTTCCTGGCCCACTCCTGTCCCTTTCCAGCACATCATACCCTCTTCCGGAGCTTGTGGAGTGTCTCTGTATTTAGATTTAACCCTCCGCAGCTCTGCTCCTATTTCATCACATATAACTTCTGTCTGAAGGGCTGAAAACCATGCTGGGGGTTCTGTTCCTTGCAGACTATGCTTTGCCCGTAGTTCTTCCCAACTAAGCATAAGCCCTCCACATGGCTGAAGAAAGGAACCCATGTATCTAAGGTTCCGTGTTGCCACTAACATACTTATCTTCTCATACACAGGTTTCGGGAGTGACGAGTAAAGGAAGGTCTGTAGTTCCTCGTAATCCTGAAGAGTGGAATGCTTTGTGTCAATAGAGTAGCCATATTTTGACAGTATGTAGCTCACCCTTTTGAACCAGTTCCCACTTTTGTCTGTGGCTTTTTTGAAAGGAAGGTGGTGGGATAAGGGAGAACCCTGGATTTTGAGTTCCCTTGCTTCTCTCTCCATGACATAACTTGCCATTCTGCTCCATGTGCTACTGTTGTCTCTGTACAGGTGTGCATTTGGTGTGCCGTGTAGCCCGTGTATGATCTGGTCGCTCCAATATCCGTATTCTGCTGTGTTGCATAACGTGATTAAGGTTTCCGAGATGCATGTAGCATAGGCGATGCCTGTTACGCTGTCAATCCCCAGTCCTCCTAGTGCAGCCGGTGTCCAAACTGATTGATGGTTTGTGTCTATGGGACAATTTAAATATCTCAGGACGAAGTTTGCTATTGTGCCATCTATTTCTTTTGCTACATTATTTGTTTCCGTGCAGATAATCGATGTAACTTTCAAAGGATATGCCATTCTTGGTACAACAACCGCATTGATTATGTAGCGGAGCTGGTTCAAGTTTAAGGTTTGTGTTTGAACAGACAGTAAGCTTTGGGTGAGCTTATCCATAAGCACCTGCTTTTGGTGTTCCCATCCGCCATCTAGCGCAAACCAAACCCCTAGATATCAGTTTGCTTCAGTTCTGTTGCTATATTCAAGATATGTAGGGGTCTTGGGTGGGAGCCATTCGGACCATATGTTGGGCCCTTCCTCTCCCTCTTCGACTTTCAGCATACCTCCGGACATGAGTTTCTTTTCCAATCCGGTATTCCTTTCATATGCTTTCCCCCTCTGTCTTATGGGTTTCCTGTGGGAGTACTTCGATTTTTTAGCATTAATGGGAATCCCTATGAACCTCATGAACTCATTGATCACCCCGAGCATGTCCTGTACTTCCTCTCTTGATTTCCCTATCAAGATAATATCATCACAGAAAAATCTGGCAAAGATGTTGGGCGGTGAATTCATGTTCAACCATTTCCTGTTCTTCTGGGGTGATGTCGCTCCCGGGTTTCTGGTGGCATCTCTCGGTTTCTCTAGAGCATACCCGTAGGTCTGTTTCATGGGGTTTTTACCGTTTGCCCTTTCGGCCAACCAGATGGCTAGAATGTCCATAATTGCCACAAACCTGAGGGGACTTAGGACTTCTCCTTGGGGCACCCCGCATTCGAGCATCCATTCATCTGTCATGCCTTCAGATGTGAGGACTGATCGTGATGCTTCGGATGTGATGTCCGAAATGATTGTAATGATGTTTTCGGGCAGTCCTATTTTCTCCAGTGCTAGCTTGCTCATCCAAAATTTTGCTCGGTCAAAAGCTTGTTTAAGGTCCAAGTAGACAACATGCAGTTCCTTGTCGAATCTGTTAGCATCGGAAATAACTTCATTTAGGACTTGCAATGAATCTTCAATGTTTTTATTGGGTAGAAAGGCATCTTGAATTGGGAAGAGGACTGGATGTTTGGATAAGGCCTTCTTTATTCTGTTTGCGATGATGGAATTAAACAACTTCATGCCTGTTTCCAGCATGGTGAGTGGCCTGGAATTATCTGATGTGCATGGTTTGTTTGGATCTTTGGGGATTGGCTGAATGAAGCCTGCTTTAGCTAATTTTGGAAAGGAGCCTGTTCTCAAGATGTTGTTAAACATTTCGAGTATGAGTTCCTGGAGGTTTTGGGGTCCCTGTATCCATTGTGCATAATGCATTCCCGATGGGCCTGGGGCTGTGGATACTCCACATGATCCATAGACTGCCTCCAGCTCCTTCATAAGTATGGGTTCTGCTAGCTGCTCAATGACATGCTGGGGAAGTCTGGGGCTGTTCTTTAAGATCGATTTCAACCATGGCGGTAGGTGCTCGGGTGCTTCGGGTTTTGTGGAAAAAAGTTTGTTTTCTTTATATTCTTTTAAGATGGCCTGCTTCCTTTCATTTGCAGTGGGCGGTACCTCACCTTTGTCATCATATTCTAGTGCTGCACCCTTTTCCGTCCCTTTCTTGTTTTCTAAGGCTCTGTCCAAGAAGGTTGAAACCTTCTTTGCAAACAAAGATTGCATCTCTTCCTTCTCCCGGAGCTTCCAATATCCTATGTCCTTGAGTCTGCTCTCTTGGAATGCTTTTGTGACTGTTGGCAGGTTCACCTCAAGTCTGTTTCCCCATGCCTCAGCCGTTTCCTGTGGCTTCCTACGAAGACTGTCACAGGGTATGGTGCTGATGAGGCATACTGTTGCTTCCAGGTCCTTTTCCTTTTCTACCATTCCCAGCATCCGGTGTGCTTTTCTCAATGAATGAAGCCATTTGTATAGATAGTTTGATGTGGCTGATGGGACCGGCCTTTTGTGCATCTTTTCCCCCCTCGTTCCAAATGCAGCACACGCCGCTTTGTTTGCTGATTCATGGATGAAGTCCCAGGTGTGGTCCGTATCTTCTTCACGGGACCTACAGCTATCTATATTCTCTTTACTGCCCTCCAGTTCTTTGTTTGTGTCTACTAGTTTTTGAAGTCTTTCTGTGTAGGCTTTCCACCCGGTGGCATATTTGAAGTTGTATGCTTTGGTTTTGTCAAGGGCTACTAGGGGTTTGCCGCAATGACTCCAGTGCTCTGCTTGCAGGTTCTGATGCATGCAGATGTCCCATATGTGCCCTTCTTCATGCTCCTTGGGCCCTTCGAGTTTTAAGACTTCAGTGTTCCCCAAGTGAAAGTGTGTTTTGAGGTATTTCAGGACATCTTTTTTCCCATAATTGATTGGGAATTTCAAGCTCCAAAGATTACCAATTTTTGTGTAACCATGCTGTGTCACGCCCTCTGGCATGCCAATGCCCCTAGACCGGATGTGTGCAGAATTCCAGGGTGAGTCCATATGTATCCACCATTCTTTGGTCTTGTTATGCCACTTTATGCTCCCTTTTGTGCTCGTCAGCTTCCCCTTCCATGTGCTTGGGTTTTCCTTTAGGTTGTCTCCGTAAATATCCTCCTTTTTCATATTGTAATCTGTGGTGTCACCTAAGACAGTGTTTATTGCTTGTGCTGCATTGTTTTGTTCGATGCTTGCATTTGCAAAATGCTTTACAGTAAACACTCGATTTTAAGAAAACAGGAATTTTAGGTCAGCCTAGCAACTTTCTTATTTATGTAGAGATCTTAAATATGGATTGTTATGTGTTAAATATTGTGAAGAAATCAAAAAAGCTGGCTACTTTCTTATTGGCGGGTTTTCTTATTACTGAGTGATTACTGTATGGTGTATCCATTTTCCCCCAGTAATCTAGCAATCGCAGCCTTTGTGAGCTTTTTAGTACCTCTTAATGTCTGTGTGTGCTCCAGTCTTACTGGGAAGCCAGGGTACTTGTCATGGGTGGTGTCGTTTGCTCCGCTCATTCGTGGTTCCTCCGTAGATGTATGTTTCTGTTTTTCAAGATGTATCATTCTGCTCTCCTCTGATGTCAATCTGAGCCCAGACTATTCCGTGGTCTGAAACTGTGTATGGGTTAATTTCGAGCCAGCCAGCAGCAGCTGTTCTATCTTCCGTTCCTTTGTTTGCCATTATATGAGTTAGTTTTGCTTTTGAACTGTTGTTCACAACCCTTGTGAATATCTCATTGCATTCTGGGTGCATATGTGTGATAAGTTCTGTTAGTGTTGTCCTGTCATCATTGAAATAACTTAAGAGGTGTTTGTTCTTTGTCTGGTGGTCTTTATATGACATCTGCTGACCTTTTGTTATCCTTTGGCTCTGGGTCAGTGTGCAGTTCTTGTCTCCTATTTCTATGTGCGCCTTGTTTCTGTTGTCTCCTGACTTGGCTGCCCAATCCTTAAGAGTTTTGTAGAAGTCCTCTTGTTCCTCTTTGAGGCTGGCATCGTTCATGTACCCGCTTGCCACCGAAAATGAGAAACCCTTTATGCATGTAAACCGTACCATAACTGACCGTTTTTGCACCCCGTCCACATAGGTTGCATTGGGTGTCAGCGGGATATCCTTGGGGTTCCATACTATGAGGGACCCTATACTAGCCCTCTCATCCGTGTGTGAAATTCTAAAGCTTAGACCTTTCTGAAGCATCAAGGTCTTGACCATTGGCATACTTGTGTTTGAGATCTTGGTCTCAGAGACACATATGATGTGCGCTTTTCTGTCTAGCACCAGGTTGCAGATGGTCTCTAGTTTTATCATACTATCCTGGTCCTCCTTTGTGTGTCTCAGGCCTCTCATGTTCATTCCCATTACTATAATATGTTCCTTTCTCCCTTGGGCGCTCTGTAGTTCCTGTAGCCGCATGTTTTCCGCCTCATTCCGTGAGTGCTTAGCCTTTTGCTTAATGCATCTTCCATCTATTCCGTATAGGTTTTTGTGGAAAAAGATGTTTTCCGTCCGCTCACAATTTTGGACCTTCCTCCTCAGTTTTTTCCCTGCCTGGTGCCTTAGGCCTGTGGTTTTGGGGGTGTTCCTTTTGCTTTGAGCACTGGAAGCCATTGCTTTTCCTGCTCCTATGCCTCCAACCACCACTTGTTTTCCCCAGAATTCTCTGTTTTGCGCTATTTCGTCAGGGGTTATATTCCCATATCTGAGCTGCTCCCTAATAATGGCTACCGCTCTCCTGTTGTTTAGCTTCTCATTTCTGGTGAATTTCCCGGTACCGTGGTGGTACTTGATGTTGGAGGTGGACATGCTGTTTATGATGTCTCTTTCTAGCTGATGCTCTCCTGCATATCTGAGGTTTTGGAGGATTTCCTGAATTTTGATTGCTGTGTGGAAGACAAGGAGGCCTTTGTTTTGAGCATCGATCTCACATCTGAGGCCTAAGTGTTTATATACTGGTGTCTTGTTGTCATGACTTTCCTTTTCCATTTTTGTGAAGGGTTTGATTAAGAGGACGGTGTTCTTATGTTTCAGGTGTATTGCCAATGTCCATTCATGACTTTGATGAAGAATATAGGTGTGGTGTTTTGTCTGGGGAAGTTTGTTGGTGTTATTGTTGTATTCCTTTTGGCTCCCGTTTATCATTTCATAAAGGGTATGCTTGTTGTTGGTACAAGTGAAGTCTAGCTTCAGCTTTATGCACAGTGTCTCAATGTTGGTTATGGAGATGACTCCTTTCCTACTATATACAGGGTTGTATTTTGTGATGTCGCTATTGATGCTCCCTCTTTCATCCTTGGGTTGGGTAATCCTATCTTGGATTACTTCTTTTAGGTCCTGGATGTGTAATGTAGCCTCAGAACTGTGGTGCTCCCCTTCAGTGTTTCCTTCTTTTAAATAGGTGAAGAATGGTAAGTGCTCGCTCCTGTCACACCATTGCCTCCATTTCTCCGCTGTTCTGATAACCCATACTCCACAGGTGTGATTATCCAGTTGTTGTCTGAACGTTGAAACCTCTACATTCCAACTTTTCCCTTTCATGGTTTTGTGATGGGTATGCAACCAGGAGGAGAGCGCCCCTTCAAGTTTACTTTGTGTTTCGGTTGTTGTCATTACTCCAAGGGAGTCATAGATGTAGGCTTCTATATGTTGTTCGTTTGTAATTCGGAGTGTTATGAGTCTCCAATGTTCACCATTGCTTACCCCGAAGTGGGTCCTCAAATGTTTGCCCAGTGCTTTCCTAATGAGGTGTAAGAAGCTTGATTCTCCGGTTTCCAGTTTTGAAAGGAGCTCATTGTAGCCTATGGGGGGGATTGAGCTTTTGTCCTGTAGCCTGAGGGCCTCATCAAGCTGTTCCGAATCAATCCCTTCTCCGTTGTATCCTGCTTCTGCTTCAAGCCTGTTATTGTTTAAGGTTGATGACTCAGCGGGCTGTCCCCCTTTTCCCCTCATGACCTCATTCCTAGTAAATGGCAATTTGGTCATATTGCTTCCAGTGTGTATAGCATCTAACCTTTTAGTAGGTGTTTTTGTTGAGCTTGATTCCAGTTGACTGGGATTCCCTGTTTGTCCATGGTTACTGGGTTTGTTTACTTCTGTGTGGATGTTTGGGTGTTGTTTCTTTTCTGCTAGTGTCTTACTAAGCTCTTTCCTCGCAGGTATATGCATGAGTGTGTTCGGGTTATATTTGGTCCGTCTGCCCCTCCTTTGTGTTGTGAAGGTTCTTCCTGATGCATCCTTCATTACCTTGACTCTTGCCTTAATTGTCTTCTGTCTGGTCCTGCTGTCATTTCTTTGTGTTGTAATAAAATCTCCTGATGCATCTTGGGCTCTCGTTTCTGCAGACATTTTCTGAGTTTTCCCCGGGTATTGTAACCTGTATTTGGTCTTCTTGTGAGCCCATCTAATGAATGTCCTTGGGCCTGGCCTGATCTGATCTCCTTGTCTTGAGTTTTTCCTTGCAAGGTGATATATTGTGTGCAAGAGCATAACTATAGGTCCTTGTGTCGTGGTGAAAGCATCTCTCAGCTGTCTCCTTCGGGTATAAAGTAGGTAAGTTATGATATGCAGGGTAACGGTTGCCATACCTTCAATTGGGGTGCTCCTTTGCTCCAAGCTTGCACCGGTCCTGAGGCTCCTCCGGTTCATTGTGCGCCATATAGTGTCCCCCTCCCCGTCATTCTGCACATTGGAATCCCCGTTCTTTTGGGCAGCAATTACACACCATTTACTGCAGCAGAGGCTTTTACAAATTACACAAGACCCGGGGTTTTCTGGGCGATCCCCCGCCGGCATTGTCACCGTGCTATGCAACGGAGTTCCAACGGGGCAGGTGCGTGACGAATAGGTTCTAGGATGTCTGTTTCCTAAGCTTCTGTTAATTGTCTGCCTTAACTTGCTAGTGCTTCTTTCATAGCTACAAGCTGATTCTATTCCTGTGGCTGCTTTCATTTCTCCATGTTGTCAATGAATTGCTTCTGCATTTTTGCAGCCTCCTTGTCGGTTCCTGGGGTAGTGCGGGGCCTCTTATTGTCATGCTTCTTAGGAGTAGGGGTGACTGTCCCGTCCACCTGAGCCTGAAGCATCATTCTGTGTGAGTAACACATGCACTGGATGTGGTTGAGTCTCGACACCTCAGGCTGGTCGTCATGTGTGGGCGACATGCAGTAATTAAAGCCATTGAAGTAGGTGAGCCTCAGTGTCCCAAGACCTCCCAAGATTATCTCTGTGGGGAAGCTGAGAATCATTGCGGGGTCATCAGAGGAGTTCACAGACCCATCACCGCCTTTCTCAACGTTTGCCTTGAGCTTCAGGTAGAGCACCTGGTCAGAGAGAAGCCCAGTCAAGTAACTTTCTGTCCGAGGGTTACAGTGCTTCACATGCTGGCTCCTTTTTACTTTCAGTGGGTGTGCCAAGTCACTTTTTTGCGGTGTGATTTTCCTTTCATCTCTGACTCTTGTTAGTAAGACCATGCCTATCATCGTGAGTGACCCCGCCTTCTTTTGGATTATGGCTTCGAGTTGTGCTTTCAGGCAAGTTTTATAGGCGGGTCGTACCAGTTGGTGAACATCTGTAGTGGGGTGAAGGCGGTCATATGTGAATACCACCTCTTCCACCAGCATGCTCGTGGCGGGGTGCATCCAGAAGTATCTCTCCGCATCCTTTGCCTTCATCCTCATTTGAGCCCCCTTCCTACTCATAGGTTTCCAGGAGAACCGAGCTTCCTGGTAGAGATTCCCAATGTTGTGGGCCCTAATCCCCCATGTGACTCCCTGTGCCTCCAACTGGATCATATCAAAAACTGGCTGAACCATTTCGATGTCGATGTTAGCAATCAGGACGAAGGGTGCCTTTCCGAGTCCATATGTCAAGGCAGTGGCTGTGATCAAGCTGGGGTTTCCCCCTGCCTTCTGAACTGTTTCCTTCACAGCTTTCTTTACTGCTTCCATTTCCTTGTCCGTAATGCCCATCATTCTCCTTCCCGTCTTCCTAAAAAACCTCATCTGACCTCTGAGTTCCGCTGGTTCAGTCAACAGGTCATTCAAGTCTATTTCATTGGTCAGTTCACCCGACTTAAATGCCTCCGCCAGCTGCTTCAGGCCGTCCTCATCCGCCAGGTTAGTTTTCCCGGCCAGGAATGTACCACCTCCTTTGACTCCTTCCTGTGTGACATGCTCCAATATCAACTTGCAATAATAGTTTTGTGTGTGCATACAGGGTTTTGCACAATTTGTGTTATACTGGGGCTTCCGGTGCTCATTTTTATATTTTGTTTGTGTGCTAATAGTGATAAGTTTACCTTTACTGGTGAGTGTATAATTGGTTAGAATGGCTATACTCATAATAAATGTAAGCACACTATTCTTTATGTATTTTGTTTTGGCAGCACTATTGTTTATTGTCCCTATAGCTCTTTCCTCTATGACAATTGATCACAGGCTACACAAATGGTGTATTCGTCATCTCTGACGGAATGGGTGAAAAGTTGGCCACATGTGCCTCCCATCCAGTTTCCTGTGCATACCCATGTATAGCACTGGCGGCAGCAGTCGATACACCCGATGCAAAGTGTATCATACGTGCAAAGCCCGCATGAGTATGCCATCATTCCATCTAGGAGCTCTATGTCTCTCCCGCATAGGTCACATGGCACATCGTTTACCTGCGAGCAAAACTCATGGTGAGTACTACTCTGTGGCAAACGGGTGAGTGAGCCTCTAATACAAAGAGCATGATGCTCAATGCAAAAGTGGTCCGAGTGCAATACAAAAGGCACAGAGCTCGGAAGCTTACTGTACATTGTGTGACAGTTATATACCCCCTGCCTAAAAATACTATACACAGGGCATAAAGTGGGAAGAGTGCTCTGTCTGTAACCCTTCATATTGTTCAAATGCCAAGTCAAAAAGCATATGTAATCACTATACAAGGTGCTGTGCACATGATGGCATGTTAGGTCATTCCGTGTTCGGGGTGTTGTGCTGGGGGTAAGGGTCACCCGAGGGCTGCCCCAAAAGCACTCACATGGGAGACTTGTGCAGTCCGGGCCCTTTACTTTGTACTCCCTTGGCAAAAAGCCTATACCATGTCTGAGAGACTTTTTGAAAATCAGTCTTTCTTTAGGTTGGACCATTGCAGGCTCGGTGACAGAGTTCCCATCTGAAGCCTGGCGCCACCAACACAATATGGCAGATACTTCACAACCAGCCGCTTCTTCCCGTGTGCAGTGAGTGTTGGAAGCGGAAGGCCACTCATTCCTGTGTGATGAGGGTGGCATGTGCAGTGTGCCGCGCCTTCCTGTGTATGGTAAGTAGCATGTGTAGCCCGCCTCTGGGCTCCATTTGTGATGGCTGACAGGGAAAGCAGACTGCTCTTTTGTGTGTATGAAGGGTAACATGTGTTGCAGGTTTCTCAGTCCCGTGTGTGCTAACTGACATAAATACAGTGGGTATGTATCTATGTATGGTGAGTGGCATATGCTGCCTTCCGCAAGGTTTCTTGTGTGGAGGGTAGTATTGTCAGCAGGCTTTTTTGTCCTGTGTGTTGTAGATGCCCTAGGCACCCTGTTTCTTGGTTCTAGGTTTTGTGGGTGGTATAAACAGCAGTCTTGTTGGCTCGGTGTGTTGCAGATAGTATAAACAGCAGGTCGCTCTGATTTGTATGTATCAGGGGGTACTAGCGACAGTTTGCTCCGCCCTGTGAGTTGTGAGTTGCACAGGCAGAACTCTGCTCTGTTCTGTGTATGGTAAGAAGTATGAGCAGCAGGCCACTCGATCCCGTGCTTGGTACGTGGTATGAGCAGCTTGCCTCTCGGCTTTGTGTGGTGCAGGTGGCGGGTACAGTCGGCCCTTAGGACCTGTGTGTAATGAGTGGCATATGCTTCAGTCTTCACCCTCCTGTGTATAGTAAGTAAATCAGGCGGTGAAAAGGTGCCATTGCCACCAGTGAACTCTCTTCTGTGTCCGTCATAGCAAGTGGCATAGGGGGACAGTCTCATTATTCTGTGTCTCGTGTGTGACCTGTGCAGTCTTTCATTTGGTGCACTGTGTTGTGGGAGACTGTTTGTTGTAAGAGAGACAGACAGCAGCGAGGTACCACTAACATTATTTGGCTTGTTTTCATATGCAGTGAGTGGGCAGCAAGGTGTCGGTGCAGTGCTAAAGCAACCCGAGTTGCACAAACTGAATTCTGCATTATTCTGTGTACGTTGAGTGGTATGGACAACAGTCCTCTCCATCCCATACTTAGTAATTGGAATAGTCAGCTGACCTCTCGGTCTTGTGTGAAACAGTTGGCAGGTACAACCGACCCTTACGGCCTGTATGTAATATGTGACATATGGCTCGAGCCTCTCATTCCTATGTGTTGTAAGAGAAACAAGCAGTACAGAGGTGCCAATGATACTACTGGGCTTGTTTTTAAGTGCAATGAACAGGTTGCAAGACGCCAGCTCAATGCTAAAGCAACCCGAGTTGCACAGGTTGTAGTCCGCTTCGTTCTGTGTGTGGTGGGTGGTATGGGCAACAGGTCGCTTAGTCCCGTGCGTGGTACTTGGTATATGCACTTTGTACTCCCTTGGCAAAAAGCCTATACCGTGTCTGAGAGACTTTTTGAAAATCAGTCTTTCTTTAGGTTGGACCGGTGCAGGCTCGGTGACAGAGTTTCCATCTGAAGCCTGGCGCCACCAACACAATATGGCAGATACTTCACAACCAGCCGCTTCTTCCCGTGTGCAGTGAGTGTTGGAAGCGGAAGGCCACTCATTCCTGTGTGATGAGGGTGACATGTGCAGTGTGCCGCGCCTTCCTGTGTATGGTAAGTAGCATGTGTAGCCCGCCTCTGGGCTCCATTTGTGATGGCTGACAGGGAAAGCAGACTGCTCTTTTGTGTGTATGAAGGGTAACATGTATTGCAGGTTTCTCAGTCCCGTGTGTGCTAACTGACATAAATACAGTGGGTATGTATCTATGTATGGTGAGTGGCATATGCTGCCTTCCGCAAGGTTTCTTGTGTGGAGGGTAGTATTGTCAGCAGGCTTTTTTGTCCTGTGTGTTGTAGATGCCCTAGGCACCCTGTTTCTAGGTTCTAGGTTTTGTGGGTGGTATACACAACATTCTTGTTGGCTCGGTGTGTTGCAGATGGTATGAACAGCAGGTCGCTCTGATTTGTATGTATCAGGGGGTACTAGCGACAGTTTGCTCTGCCCTGTACTTTGTGAGTTGCACAGGCAGAACTCTGCTCTGTTCTGTGTATGGTAGGAAGTATGAGCAGCAGTCCACTCGATCCCGTGCTTGGTACGTGGTATGAGCAGCTTGCCTCTCAGATTTGTGTGGTGCAGGTGGCGGGTACAGTCGGCCCTTAGGACCTGTGTGTAATGAGTGGCATATGCTTCAGTCTTCACCCTCCTGTGTATAGTAAGTAAATCAGGCGGTGAAAAGGTGCCATTGCCACCAGTGAACTCTCTTCTGTGACCGTCATAGTGAGTGGCATAGGGGGACAGTCTCATTATTCTGTGTCTCGTGTGTGACCTGTGCAGTCTTTCATTTGGTGCACTGTGTTGTGGGAGACTGTTTGTTGTAAGAGAGACAGACAGCAGCGAGGTACCACTAACATTATTTGGCTTGTTTTCATATGCAGTGAGTGGGCAGCAAGGTGTCGGTGCAGTGCTAAAGCAACCCGAGTTGCACAAACTGAATTCTGCCTTATTCTGTGTACGTTGAGTGGTATGGACAACAGTCCTCTCCATCCCATACTTAGTAATTGGAATAGTCAGCTGACCTCTCGGTCTTGTGTGAAACAGTTGGCAGGTACAACCGACCCTTACGGCCTGTATGTAATATGTGACATATGGCTCGAGCCTCTCATTCCTATGTGTTGTAAGAGAAACAAGCAGTACAGAGGTGCCAATGATACTACTGGGCTTGTTTTTAAGTGCAATGAACAGGTTGCAAGACGCCAGCTCAATGCTAAAGCAACCCGAGTTGCACAGGTTGTAGTCCGCTTCGTTCTGTGTGTGGTGGGTGGTATGGGCAACAGGTCGCTTAGTCCCGTGCGTGGTACTTGGTATATGCACTTTGTACTCCCTTGGCAAAAAGCCTATACCATGTCTGAGAGACTTTTTGAAAATCAGTCTTTCTTTAGGTTGGACCGGTGCAAGCTCGGTGACAGAGTTCCCATCTGAAGCCTGGTGCCACCAACACAATATGGCAGATACTTCACAACCAGCCGCTTTTTCCCGTGTGCAGTGAGTGTTGGAAGCGGAAGGCCACTCATTCCTGTGTGATGAGGGTGACATGTGCAGTGTACCGCGCCTTCCTGTGTATGGTAAGTAGCATGTGTAGCCCGCCTTTTGGCTGCATTTGTGATGGCTGACAGGGAAAGCAGACTGCTCTTTGGTGTGTATGAAGGGTAACATGTATTGCAGGTTTCTCCGTCCCGTGTGTGCTAACTGACATAAATATAGTGGGTAAGTATCTATGTATGGTGAGTGGCATATGCTGCCTTCCGCAAGGTATTTTGTGTGGAGGGTAGTATTGTCAGCAGGCTTTTTTGTCCTGTGTGTTGTAGATGCCCTAGGCACCCTGTTTCTTGGTTCTAGGTTTTGTGGGTGGTATAAACAGCAGTCTTGTTGGCTCGGTGTGTTGCAGATAGTATAAACAGCAGGTCGCTCTGATTTGTATGTATCAGGGGGTACTAGCGACAGTTTGCTCCGCCCTGTGAGTTGTGAGTTGCACAGGCAGAACTCTGCTCTGTTCTGTGTATGGTAAGAAGTATGAGCAGCAGGCCACTCGATCCCGTGCTTGGTACGTGGTATGAGCAGCTTGCCTCTCGGCTTTGTGTGGTGCAGGTGGCGGGTACAGTCGGCCCTTAGGACCTGTGTGTAATGAGTGGCATATGCTTCAGTCCTCACCCTCCTGTGTATAGTAAGTGAATCAGGCGGTGAAAAGGTGCCATTGCCACCAGTGAACTCTCTTCTGTGACCGTCATAGTGAGTGGCATAGGGGGACAGTCGTATTATTCTGTGTCTCGTGTGTGACCTGTGCAGTCTTTCATTTGGTGCACTGTGTTGTGGGAGACTGTTTGTTGTAAGAGAGACAGACAGCAGCGAGGTACCGCTAACATTAGTAGGCTTGTTTTCAAATGCAGTGAGTGGGCAGCAAGGTGTCGGTGCAGTGCTAAAGCAACCCGAGTTGCACAAACTGAATTCTGCATTATTCTGTGTACGGTGAATGGTATGGGCAACAGTCCTCTCCATCCCATACTTAGTAATTGGAAAAGTCAGCTGACCTCTCGGTCTTGTGTGAAGCAGTTGGCCGGTACAACCAGCCCTTACGGCCTGTATGTAATATGTGACATATGGCTCGAGTCTCTCACTCCTGTGTGTTGTAAGCCAAATGAGCGGCAGAAGGGTGCCAATGACACTAGTGGGCTTGTTTTTAAGTGCAGTAAACAGGTGGCAAAGTGCCGGTTCAATGCTAAAGCAACCCGAGTTGTACAATCTGTAGTCCGCTTTGTTCTGTGTGTGGTGAGTAGTATGGGCAACAGGCCGCTCAATCCTGTGCGTGGTAAGTCGTGTATGCAGCTGGCGCCTCGATCTTGTGTGAGGCAGGTACTGGGTACAACCAGCCCTTAAGACCTGTGTGCTATGAGCAGCATATGCCTCAGGCCTTTCACTCCTGTTTATTGTAAGAGAGACAGGCGGCAGCGAGGTACCACTGAAAATAGTTGGCTTGTTTTTAAGTGCGTTGAGATGGCAGTAAGGTGCCGGTCCAATTCTGAAGCACACCGAAGGTTGTAGCCAAAGTTCACTGGAGAGATTGTGCGAGGTGTAGAAGTGTTGCAACCGTAATGAGGTGCCCGTGTTTGTAAATTTATGCTGTGAGTTCTGCTTATTTTCTGTTTGTTTTTGACTTTCTGTCCTAACTGTTCTCTCTTGTGTTCTAATTCTTTTGAAATCGGCATAGCTTACAGACAACAGGTCAGGTCTTAGGGGTGTGGCTATTGAAGAGAAGAAAGTACCTCCTCTTCCTCGGCAGGCTCTTCCTCCTCTTCCTCCGCTGCCAACTCCACCTCCTGTTTTCCCCGATTCTCCCCGCTCTGCTTTTCCCGGCCGTGAAACTAACACTGCCCTGCTCTCCAATTCACAGTATGGTTTGCGTTGAGATGTAAGGTGCTTAAGTCGTTTTAATGCTACGCAACCTGTACTGAATCTTTGAGTTTGCAGCTGGTTCCCGTGTATCTGTTTGGAGTGAGAGGAGTTTTCCGGTTCTCCCCGCTCTGCTTTTTTCGTTCGTGAAAGTAACCCTGCCCTGCTCGCCAGTTCACAGTGTGGTTTGCGTTGAGATGTAAGGTGCTTAGTTCGTCTTAATGCTGCGCAACCTGTACTGAGTCTTTGAGATTGCAGCTGGTCAGACTCACCTGGGCCCACGCGAAATTCTCGTAAAACTTCACATAGTAGCGCTCCTTTGCCAGAACTTCCAGGAGCGCGACATAGTGTTTCGTGCTCACCCCTGTCGTTCCACCAAATTCCCGTGGGCGTTTTGGGGGATGAAGTTTTAGTTTCCGAAGCAGGTGTAACAAGAAAGAGCAGTAAAATCTTAAGGAGCAGACTAAGCTTCGCTATTCCGCCTATTTCTGTAATCTTTTACTCAGCACACCCTCACTTTGTTTCATACCTTGGTCCTCGAGAGTTGCCAAGTACTCCTCGGCTTGGCGATCGTCACCATATTTGAAGCCGATCTTCCCACCGGCCCACACGCCGTACGAGAATCCCTTTGTTGCCACCCAGGTGAGGTATTCGTACGCAGTCTCGTTTGTAGTGATTTCAGCAAACGAGAGCGAGCTGTCGTTTTCTTCGTTGATCTTCTCCAGCAAGCTCTCGAAGAACAATTCATACTGTCCTCTAAGGTGCGGGTCAATAAAATCAGATGCCAACGCGCTCTCGATTTTAGCTGCCAGTTCTTTGGTGCTGATCCAGTCAGCGTGAGTTATCGTTTCGGCCATATCTGTTTCAGGGAGGCAAAAACGGAATTAGCGCCTTTAATGTTTTCGTTAGTTTGCTATTTTTTTGGTGTGTGACTAGCGCTGCCGTCCAAGCACCCCAAAGGGGTGCTTTTCCGGCAGTGCTTTAGATTGTTGTTCAAGTAGTTTTCGCCTTCACTGCCTGCGGCTTTCGCCGCAGGCTAACAGGGTGCATATAACAACAGCAAACCGGAAAAGTTCGAGTAAAATACCTCAAAAGGTATTCTCTCTGCTTTTCTTTTACAAAAAAATATCAACAAAAAATATAAACCCTAAGCGGGTTTCCGCAGGTCAAACTTGGAATTCTCAAGAAATTCCGCTTTTACACATTTTCGACAATCCCGACCGCCGCAACCGACGGCAGCTGTTTCGTCCTTACGACAGCAACTATATCCCGACCCCGGCCACCGTTGAAGATCGCGGCCGCGACGAGAATTTATCATCCAACCGTAAGCAAATTGGGCTACAATTGTGCCCTGCCGCTTTTACGCATTTCCGACCATTCCCAACTACGTGCCCTACACTCTGGACAGCAGCGCCCGAACTGTGGCAAAACTGGCTTACCGCACGTTATTTTTGACCTCACCGCCGTTTTCCTCGTCAAATTTCACCCCAATTTGGCTTTTACATCGCCTGATAAGGACGCACAAGCGAACCTTAAGATATATTACCGGAATATCCAAGTACACTAGATATCAGAAAGAAAGTCCCGTACAGTACTCGTGTGGATAAACTGTATAAGATAAATAAACCCTAAGCTAGATATACCCGGAACGGTCTCGGACGGTCTCGGAGTCTAGCCTACCTGTGACACAGCGTGTGTCACAGTACGAACCTACAGATCAGTCAGCAGTCCAGTGTTGGTCCTAGGGATCTGTCATAGGGGCCTGACCGGGACTCCCAGTCAGGGCTGCCTATACAGATTTCAGCACACCACCCCAGCACTGTGGGTGGTGACTGACTAGGAGAGTCAGAAAATGTAAAGCTGTAAGTGTTAGGGCAGGAGCCAGGGTGACAAGGCCCAACTGCTACTGTAATCTAACTGTGCAATTCTGATACACAAATTAGAACCCTCTAGCTAGCACAAGAGCAGAAACTCACAGGCAATTAAGGTCCTGCTAAACTACTGAAAGGCTCTGTGTCAGCAAGTCAAATTGAAGATTTCAAAAGTGTCAAAGTAAAACCATAAACCAGAAAATTGTTGAAGTCGCCGGAGTTCCGCACACCACCATGTCGGTGTGCATCCAGAGTGAACAAGAAGTCAGCCGACGGCATCGTAGTAGCCAGCGGTGGCCTCTCGGAGATCCATACCATAGTAGGATGTAAAGAAACCAGCTCCATAATAGTGCTCCACATCGAGAGGACCGCTCTCATGTAAGGCCATGCCGTAGTAGTAGGCCATGCCAACCCCCAAATCTGCCTGAGACAAATCCTGAAAGGCTAGCAGGCTCAGAGTGTCAGGAGGCTCGGGCGGCTGAAGCGGTGGCACATCGTGAGCCAACAATAAACCCTGAGCCGGGCTCATTGAATCAACAAAATCATTCGTAGAGTAAAATGACGGAGTCTCCCAATCGAGATCACCACCAGGCGAAGGCATCTCCGTAGCCGGTGCACATGCCGACACAGCAGAAGCTGTGGATGCCGAAACAGCTACACCTGCAAAAGAAATGCACAAGAGAGAAAGCATGGCGAGAGCGCCGATTGCCGGCGTGCCAAAGCCGAAAGGCGGCACACCGCACCCGATAGCACCGGCCGGAGCTCGCGGCTTCACCGCGAAAGTACCGTCGGCGAAATCCTTGTAGTCGTCGGTGTCATAGCCTGTCAGGTCAGACGGGTGGACGGCGGCGTGATTCACCGTCTGCACGAAGCCTCCGAACTCACCGCATGTCGCCTCCGTGGTGGTTACCCGCGCCGATTGAGTTGGCGCGGGCTCCACATTTTCCACCTGCGAAACAGGCATAGCAGGGGCCGGCACGGCGGACGCCGATGCCGCCGCACCACCTGCCGGAACCTGCCCCTCCGGTGTGATCCCTACCGCAGCGGCAGGGCCACACACCAGAGCCGATGCATGCCCCTCCGCTCCGCTCCCAGGGATGAAAGATGCGTGGGTAAAATGTACCTTTTCTTGGGCGGCCTGAACCTCAGAGGTGAGGGCATCAAGCCGCCGCAAGATGTCCTCGTCGTCGGTCCCGCCAGAAGGCGGAGGCGGCACGGAGAAACCATAGGCCGCCACGTCGATCCCACCGACGCCGTCCGTGGAGAGCACCGCGGGCGGACCATAGGTTACGCCAACGCCGCATGCGAGAACGCCTCCGGTCCAATGTCTGCCGCGTCCTGGAAGACCTGCACGAGCGCCAATGCGTGCAGGCCCTCCGCGTCCTCCTGCTCAATGGGAATGCAGAAAGCCGCAGCCGTGGCCGGCGAGTGTTGGCGACCGCCAAGCGGGCAGTCGCGGTACGGGTGATACACCTCACCTTTACCGGCCTTGCGGCAGCGGTGGCACAGCGGCTTCGCCTTCATGCTGTCGCGGTCGAAGCCGACCGCGGGGGGGTTGCCTGCACCCACGCGAAACCCCCTCGGATGCTGCTTCCCCCGATGCTGCGGCTGCGGCTGCTGTCCCCCGCCCGCACGGCCACCTCGCACCAAGGCCTTTAAGGCCGCGATCTCCTCGAGGAGCACCGTGTACTCCGACGACGTGACCAGAGCGGAGGGCGTACCGCCCGTCCCCAGCACCTGCTTCTCACGCGCTGTCGCCCCATCGTCCGACTGCGCCCATGCCCGGAAGATGGCCACGACGAGAGCCTGAAGCGAGCGGAGAGTGACCCCGTTGAGGTCACCCGCAAGCGGGTACCGCACCTTCACCGCCGCGTAGAAGATCGGGTCGAGGCGGTTGTACAGTGAGAACTTGCGGGTCTCGTCGGTGGGCCGCC
>LGRX02008503.1:0-20803 GCA_001247695.2 Cymbomonas tetramitiformis
TGTCGAGGTCCGTACAGTTCCTGCGTGTGGCGCTGTGGTATTCTACCAGTCCTCTAGTGGACCTGCTGACATGGGACATTCTGAGTCTCGACTTTAGGTTTATTTGCCTCCAAGCCGGGCCCCGTACCGTCCCCTTGTCTTCTTCGCTGTGCATGGCCTCCAGTAGTCCGCTCCAAATCGACTGGGCGTAGACTGCCTGGAGTGGCACCATTCCCAAGCCGTACTTTTCCTTTTCCTGTGTGGTGAAAATGTTTGGCGTTCCGTTGCGGGGCAGGCCTTGTATATTTTTCGTGGCCCCCCCTATTATTTTGTTGAATTCGTCTATTTCGCCTGCTGTGTACAGCCCTAGGTGCAATCCATATCTGAATTTCCCCAGTATTGCGGAGTGAAGGGAGTATTCCTTTTGGTCAGGTGTCAGAGGGGAGCGCAGTAGAGCTTGTATTCTGTGGTTCATCTCTTCCTTAGCGGCCTCTTTTTCCTTGTCCCACCTGCCGGTGAATGCAAGTAGTACTCCCAGGTATTTGTACGTGTCGTCTGGCTTGAGTACTTTGAAGTGGCTTAGCTTGCCGTCCAGTCCTAGCATTTTGAGGTCTTTGTGGAGTTGTTCAGGTATGGAGACCCCATTTTTTATGCCGGTTATGGCTGACTTGGTGAGGTTAATTCGGAGTTCGCTCCACTGTGAGAATGCCTGCAGTTTGTGTAGCTGAGCTCTCATGTGGTGAATCGTAGGGCACAGTATGAGTAGGTCGTCGACGAACGCCCCTGCTGTCGTCCTGAGGGGGCCTAGCCTTTCTTGTTCTGCCGCATACTTGTGTTGGTACCCATGCTCTCCCACTTCAAGCCATCTTAACAACGGTTCCTGGTATATTATGAAAAGGAGGGGACTCATGCTGTCTCCCTGGAGGAGTCCTCTTTGCACCTGTACAGTTTTGTGTGAGGTTTCCCCTCCTACTCTGGTGTTCATGGACATTGTGTCATGGCTTTGTGTACCTAGGACATCTCGCACCACCTGTGTGAGTTCGTCGGGAATTCCAAGGTACTGCATCGTTTGGAGTAGTTTGTCGTGGTCCACTGAGCCGTACGCGTTTTCGAAGTCTACATACAGGCCATGTAGTTCTCGTCCTGAGACGTTTGCATCCTCAATCGCGTTGGTTACTCTGGTGAGTTGTCGAAGCGTGTTCCTTTTTTCCCTTGAGCCTTCCTGAGCCTGGGCTAGTATTCCTTGCGTTTCGCAGAACGTGGAGAGCATGCTTGCTATCTGTGAGGTGTACAGCTTGAATACCCCTTCGAGCAGGGCTATGGGTCGGTAATTTTGCTGTAAGGTGACATCCCCTTTCTTGTGGTGGAAGCAGAATGTCCCTTTTTTCCAGGTGAGAGGGACATGCTTGCTGTTCCACATTTCCAGCATGAGTGCGTGTAGTGCATCATGGAAGTCCTCTGGCATGTACTTAAGAATTTCGTTCGGGGTCCTGGTGGGGCCTGGTGCTTTGTTGTTGTTTAGGGTGTGTACCGCTTTGCTGTAGCCCTGTCGACTTATCGTGAGGTCCAGCCCACTGGGGTCTGGTCTTGGCAACTTTATGAGGCGCTCCCTGTGAGCTGGGTCTTCCCATGGTGGAGGTTTCGAGTCGGGTGGACTTCGGTGCTCCATCCTGTATGGTGCCGAGTGGGCCATGTGGTCTGCTAGTGCGTTAGCGATGTTCCCTTGGCCTACAGCCAGGCTGCCCTCTCTGTCCTGTAGAGCCTGTATGTTCGCCGTGGGGGCATGGCCCGTTTCTTGTGCCTTGGTATATATCCTTTTGTGGTATCTTTTTTGGTTGTTCCAGTATTCCTTTACTGTTTTGTTGTTGTGTCTTTGCTTGGCTTGTTGCCAGTGCTGCTTTACTACCTTGTGCGCTGCCGACCTTTCTTTTTTGGCCTCCTCAGTAAGCCACGACACCCACTCTTTTGCATCTGCATTGTCCCTGTCCGTTGGGCCTTTCATTTCTCCCTCTTTCAGGCTTCTGAGGGTTGAGTGTTCCGTGTGCGGGTTTCGTAGGTGTCGTTTGGTTTGCTTGTGCTCCCGCATCTTGAGTATTGCGGCGTCCCTTTCCTTTCTGTCCTTTTTGCTCATCAGCAGGTCTTTTCCCACTCGGTTGGAGGTGCCTCCAACTGTAGTAGTTGGCAGTTCGTCGTCTTGTAGCGCATATTTATTCGCCTCGGTGAGTATGTTTAGTACTGTTTCCCCTGCTCTGTCTATGGTGGCGTGTGCCACTTGCCTGTTGTCCTCTTCCCTGCACTGTGTGGCCATCTCTGTTATGCGTTTCAGTTCAGCGGTTCTGGCATAGTCGTGTGTCCTGAGGAGGACGCCTTGGAGTGTTTCCCTGTGTGTTTTGTTCAGGGGCGTGTTCAGCTTTACATGCCCTGGTTGGGGGTCGCGGTCCACATATGGTTCATGGGTGCCTATGCTGTCCAACTGGAGGGTTGCTAGGCTCACCATCTCGTGGTCACTCGCATGGTGCCGGGTGAGGTGTGTGGTGTCCCCCATCTCGTATTGCGCCTGCTTGTTCCTCGGTGCAAGCCATCTGTCAATGTTCCTGTGTTTCGCCCAGTTAAGTGTGGTATCGACTGGCGGGCCTACATTGTGGAGGTCTCGCTCCTCCGCAAGTTTCGCCCATTGCTTGTCAGTTTTCGTCATTCCTCTACCTGTGCTGGTGTTGCTCGCATTGAGGTCCCCTCCTATGACCACATGTTCGTTCTCCTTTCCCGCAGTTTTCCTGAGCAGGTTGGTTGTGTATTTGAGTATTTTGTCCCTGGTTTTGCACTCCTCTGCCCCTGGTGGGTTGTAAATGCCTAGCACATGGTACATCACCTTTCCCGGTAGGTGCAGCACCACATGTAGGAGGTATCCCTCGAGGTGTCTCGCAGGGACTACATGGTGGTTGTGTGCGTGGCTGTAGGGGTTGCCGAGGAGTATTGCCACTCCTCCTTTCATTGCCTGTTCAGCCGTGCCTTCTGCTTTCTGCACCTCAGTTTTGGTGCCTATTGCAGTGTATTGCATGTCTCTGAATCTTCTCATTACACTGTCGTGTGCATGTTTCACTTCCGTGAGTACAATTACTTGTAGACTCTGTTGGTTTTGGCTTCTTTTGTTAATGACCTCGGCAAGGTCAAGGCAGGCATCACTTTGTCCCGCCACATTCCATGTGAGCATGTGTAGACGGTCCTTTCCTATGTCAGTCTTTGTTGGCTCTGTGAGAGGGGTTTGGTATTCTCGGGAGTCCTGGCACGCCTCTGGTGTTTCCAGACGTGTGTCCACAAATCTTTCCCATCTTGCTGTTGGTTCGTCCCGTGTTTGCTCCCATTCTTCGTTTAGGTGGGTTTCCTGTGCTTGCTGCTCCTCAGGTGTCTGCCCGTCATTACCTGGGGGTGTTGTGGGGGCTAATCTATGTAGCCATTCCCATAGGCCTGGTTGCTTCGTAGTAGTTTTGTGTCCCCTTTCCTGGGTTTGTGGTGCCTGTTTTCCGGCCTCTAGGTTTGTGTTCAGGCCATCCGCAGGCCTCTGGGTCTCTGCCGCTCGCTGGCTTTCCACCCGCGTCCGGCTTTGCCCCTCGGCAGTGGTTATCATCTCTTTTACTGGCTGTTGTATGGACTTTCTATAGGCGGTTATCGCCGTTCTGTCGGTGGCCCCCCATTTGCTGACTGCCTCGTTGAAGTGGGTGGGCCAATGCCCCCCTGGGCACGTTTTTTGGTAGTGCATCCAAGCTTCTGCGGCCATCAGTACCCATACCCCGCAGCTGTATTGGTCCTGCGCGCTTTGGTTGCCCACATTCATCAATTCCACTGTTACTTGTTTGTTGAGTGTCTCGGCCAGGTGCTCCGTCCAGTTGGTTATTTCCGCTGTTAGCCTTTTGGTGTTGCGTGACGTTGCATTGGTTTTCCCATTCGAGGAGTCATATATCCAGAACTTCAGTTTGTCATTTCCTTTGTCTGGTCCGGCCAGCACTGCCCTCCAGTGTTTGCCATCGCAAACCGGTATGCAGAAGCCCCGGGAGTTCCCGAGTAGCTGCAGTGCCTTCGTTGTGTGCGGTTCTCTGTTGTTACCCGGTTTCAGTGTTTCTCTCATTGTGGCTATTACCAGGGGGGGCAGTGGGTCATCTTCATACAGTGAGTGGGCATGTTGCATTTGGAACATGTTCAGTCGGCCTTTCTTTTCGAACAGTCCCTTCGTAGTGGTGTTGTACGGGTACAATTCCGTGTGGTTCTGACTCCCCCCGCCCGTCATGTTTGTTTTCCAGCATCGGGTGTGCCGCCTCATCCTTTGCTCAATCTCCCGCATTAGTGGTCTGCCTCTTGTTGGGGTGCCTTCCTTTATCGCGGTTACTGCGTGTTCCGGTCTCCTTGTTCTAACTAGGAAGGGTTTACCGTTACGGTAAATTATCTTGAGTAATTTGTAGCCATGGGGTGGTCGTGTCCACCGTGCCGCTGCATTCCTCGCTGTGGCCCGTTTTCTTCGTGTTCTGCGGCTGCGCGTTATGTCATTGTTGTTCGTGTTGTGTGTTCCCCACATGCGACCAATTTTCCTACTTGTTGTTAGTGTAATCACCAGTATAGCGAGTATCGGGGTTATGGCAAATGCAGCGTTCCATAGTGGCCTGGTAGCTTCGTGTCGTGCCCCCTTGGGTAGTGTGGTTCTGCTCCATGTCGTGTTGCTCTCCGGTTGTGTGGTGCTGCTCGCATTCGTGAGTTTATGGTTACAGCGTTACATTGCCCTAAATCCCTTTCTGTAACACCCCT
Organism: Cymbomonas tetramitiformis; assembly: GCA_001247695.2. NCBI lineage: Eukaryota > Viridiplantae > Chlorophyta > Pyramimonadophyceae > Pyramimonadales > Pyramimonadaceae > Cymbomonas > Cymbomonas tetramitiformis. The sequence goes on from LGRX02008503.1 coordinate 4,774, forward strand.
AGCACTTTTCCCAGGGTGGGCCCCGTTTTTTATGTGTATTTTCGTGGTTGTGTAAAAATTTTTGGGCGTTTGGGCGTGTTTTCGAAAAAAGGTTGTTTTTACGTGGAGCAATTTCGGGAATTCGCTTGTGGTCGAATGTCGGCAGTTTGCTCTCATTTTTTGTGTGTGGCTGCCTCCCACTCTTCTTAGCATATTCCCAAAGTTTTTCGGCGTTCCTATCATTCTGCTGGCCTGTGTGGAGTCGGTTGTACCATTATTTGGTAGGGTTTCAGTAGGGTTGGTGCTTATATTGTGGTGGGGGCCCTTTGGTTTGCAGGGCGGGGGCTTATGTAGCTTGTCCCTGCTTGTTTGGCATAGTTTCTGGTCGGGGTGCTTGTTTCTACCCCCCTTCACCTGTTTTTGTTGCGCCCACTGCGCTTGTGTTGCCGTCGAGTTAACCGTTACAGCGTTACACTGCCCTAAAGTCCCTGTTGTAACGCCCTTGACATCTATTTCTTGGTGGGCCCCCTCTGGTATATGTCGTCCCTTTGGTGTGCCAAAATTTCGGGGGGTTTCGGAATGTTCTGCGAAATTTATCATTTTTACGTAGAGCAGTTTTAGGAATTCGCTTGTGGTCGAAGGTTGGCGGTCGGTCCTGGCATTTCGCACATCGCTTTCCCTTGCTTTGCTGAGCCATCCTACAAAGTTTTTCGTCAACCCTTCCCACCCATTGGGTGTTGTGTGGCTATTTGTGGCCGTCCCCCTTAGGGTTACTGTAGGGTTCATACTACTATTGTTGGGGTTGCCAGTTATGTGGTGTGAAAAGTGGTTTAAGCTCATGTTAATTTTTGTATCTTCGTGGTTATCATTGGGGAAGTTATAACTGTATATGGTGTGGCCATTCTCGCTGAATATGGTGTGGCCACTTCGCCTGTGCTCGGAGGTAGGCATAATAGCACATTCATGGGCATGGGGACTCTTTGTCTGCCGGGGTGTTGCTATTAGTTTTCGGTTAGTTTGTAGTAAGTTATTATGGTGAATTGACATTTTCCTTTCGAACGGTGTGTGGTTAATGCTCGGTCCCCCGGCGTGGTCAGTGTGGGAAGTGCTTGCTGGGTGCATGTATTCAAGGCATTTGTCAGTGGCAGTTGCAATGGCAGGCAGAGACAACATAAATATTACTTTGAGTTGTAAGTTCAGGCTAACTTTACTAGGTCTGCTTTCAATATCCCTTCTCTTGCTGTGAGACCCTGCAGCTGGCTCTGTTATGCCACCCTGTCTTGCAGGCCTGCTGCTTCCTTGGTCCTCTGCAGCACAGATATTATTTGTTAGTGCAGTGGGGGTGTGATTCCACTGGCAAGGTGTGGTGGGTTGTGATGTGGGTTGGTCAGTAGGGCAGGGGGTTGTATGATTACTCACCTTCCTAGTGAGTGGCGGGGCTGATCGGGGGCTCTCAGGTTGTGCCCCCTCCTGTGCTGTCGCCTGTGCGCCCCCTTGTGCCCTCCGCTTCGCCGGTGGCTCGGCGTCGATCGCCCGGCCCCCCGTGTTGGTTGCTGGTCTCTTTGGCGGGGGCTGGCTCCTCTTGGGGTCGGGTTTCTTGCCAGTGTAGGGGATGCCCCGGTACTGATCGTCCTCCTCTGCAGTCTGTGGTGATTTTTTCGTGAAGTGAAGCGGATGATCAGGTGCCTGTTGTTTTCCTTCTCCTGTCAGGCGATCGGTGAGCGCCCGGAGGGTGTTCACCATGGCACCACCGGTTTCCTGGTATGTTTTATGGAAGCCTCTTACCTCTTGAGTGATTTCTGTATGGCGCACCCCAGCGCTGCGCTCCTGTTCTCTGTGCAGGTCTCGGAGTTCGTCCAGCGTGACGGGCTTGGACTCGTTGAACTTCTCCAGCTGCTTGTTGATGTTTTTTAGCAGCTTCTTGGTCTCTGGGGTGGGCTGCTTGCTGGTGGCTACAGCCTGCTGGAAGACCTCGTCGGCTTTTGATCCCACTTTATTGATGAACTGGGAGGCCACTACCTCGGCTATGTGGTCGATTCTTCCCCCACGCGCCTCCCTGCCTCGTGCTGCTCGTGGGGCTTGACGTTGTTTGGTGCCCGCCCCTTGGGCGCTCCACCTCCCCACCTCAACCGTGATCGTGGTGGAGATGTGTCGGCCAGCGTCGTCTACCCCTGGCAGTACTCGCACCGTCTGTTTACCTGCGTTGGCGATCGCTTCGTACGCCTCCTCCGCCAGTATGGCGTAGTAGTTGATCGAATACCCACCCCCGTTGCGCTTCCACTGCAGCAGAGACGATGGGTCCCCGGGCGTCGAAGGTGCCCACTGCCGGGACGGTACGTGGAAGTCAAAGATGTTTTCGATGCCCTTGAGGGCAGTGGTGTTGGCTGTAAGCTTCTCGATGTGCTCTACGACGGCCTGCACGATGTGGCTTCGGTGATGGTCGTGCAGTATCTGCTTCCTGTCCGCGATGGCCACCTCCCGGGCTGCGACCTCGTCGCTGACCTCCTTGCTGGGTAGCCAGCAAGTGGTCGTGGCCACACCCCAGGGGTACGGGTGTTGCACGATGAGCTCCGCTGCAGCCGGTGAGACTGCCTCCAGTAGTATCACCTCCCTGAGGGCTGCGTCTTCCGGAGATTCTCTCACCGTACCTTTGCGGATCCTGTCAACCAGGTGCCCGAGCTCGTGCCTTGACTCCCGTCTCTCGATGACGGAGGTCGCCAGGATGTTTGAGACCTGCTCGATGGTTTTCCCCTTGAGCAGCGGCCCGTAGACCAGGACACTGCGTCCTGCTGTCGGCCCTTCCACTGGCTCCCAGGGGGACCATACGTAGATGCAAGGGAGCACTGGCTGCTCCCTTGTGCAGGTTTGATGCGCCTGCGGCACCACGTGCAGTGGGAGCCGAAAGACTGGGTTAAACAGCACAAAGGCTGCCAGAGGTCTGTTTTGGAAGGCAAGGTCTATTTGCCTGACCCTGCCCGCACTGTTGAGCCAGATGTGGGTGTGTCGGAGGTCGTACACAACGGCCTCTGGTGAGTCGGACACCTCAAAAAGAAGGGCGTTCAGGTACCGGAGGTACTTGAGCACTTCCTTGATGCTCTCGTCCAAGTCCACTATTTTTAATTGTGGGGTGCCTGTGTACGGGAAGCCTGTGGGCCCTGTGTCGCTTGGGTCAAGGCTGCTGCCCGTGACTGATCGTACGTGGGTGAGAGAGAGTCTCTCCCCACGTACCACGGGCACTCCTAGTTTGAAGGCGTGCGCGGGAGGGTCCTCCGCCACCAGGACCTCCCTGCGGTCGGTGTGCCACTTGGTGGCGATGTGGTAGATTTTGGCTTCCGGGTTTTCCGTGGCCTTAGGACGGCGCTGGTAGATTCGAGACACCTTTTCCAGCGTGGTCTCTGTGCTCTTTGATGTGGTGTACTCAAGGAGGCTCGGGATGTTGTCAGCTGGGGCTCCGTCGACTTTTCTGTAGTCGATGGGCCGGTCCAGCGCCCTTCGCAGCTCCTCTGGCTGGACTTGTGTTTTGTTACCAGATTCAGTCCCCTCGGGGTTTCTGGCGCGGGGGCCGGCAGTGCCGGGTAGCCCGTCTTCTTGTTTTTTGTTTGTTTTATGTTTTTGCGGGATCGCACTTCTCGCGAAGTGTACCCTCTTGGTCTTCTGTTGTTTGGGTGGCTTGTCTTCTGCGTGTGTTTTGTCAGTACGTTCCGATGGAACGTCCGTTTCGTGTTGTATGCCTGCCATACCGGTTGCCCGATCAGCTTCCGGAGTGGCGTACTCTAGCTCGGAGTCGGAGTCCGACATTCCGAGCTCAACAGATGTTATTTTTGGAGAGTGGTTCGGCTCAGAGTCCAAGTCCGAGCCGTCAGGGCTCTGGTCGTACTCTGGCATGTTTTCGATTTCAGGTAGGCCAGCTGTTGCTTCTCCTTGCGGTTGGTGATGCTGCCCGCCCACGGTGGTGTTTTGGGTCGATTTTGACGAGCCTGCGCACGTCAGTCTGGGTTTGTTAGCGGTTTTGGCCATATTTCTTGCGAGAACGAGTTTGGTGTGCTGGAGGGTTGTTTTCGAGTGTGGTACGAACGTGTTTTGGAGCGTATCTTCGCCCTGCAGGTACAAAAAACCGTTAGCCTGCGTAGGGTGCGAGGCGGCAATGTGACATGTGGGGTGTGGGCGGGCCGAATCTGTATGTGTCCGTTGTGTCGTCCGCCATGGTGCCGTTAGTGTGTTCTCTGTGGTGTCGTTATTGCATCCTGCGAGCACAGTTAGTAGCAAAATCGTATTTTTGAAAATTATTTTTGGGTCCGCGGCTCGGACTAGGTGGCACGCTCAGGCGGCTTCGCGAGGTCAACCTTATTGACCAGCGTGCTGACTCGTATTGAATGGATGTCGGACGATGACAACACCGCTCGACCGATGCAGACCATCGCGTGGCTAGAAGACGACCCTCTGAACATCTTTAAGACTCGGTTGGCCAAATACGGCAGCGTCGATTCGGTGAACGTGGACGGCACTTCGGATCAATATAGCACCCTCGAGATTGCCTTTAACAATTTTCCTCTTCTCGCTACGGACTTCGCTTTGGTGAGCGATATGAGCAAGGTGCACCAAGTGATCTCCGAACAAGCGTTGGAAGGATACGAGTACACCACGGTTATGGTGCCCACATTGATAGACGGAATGGCGCAGCTCGTTCCGACCATGATCAACGGCATACTCACGGATCCTATCGATCGTCCCGAAGTGCAGTACACGTGCGAAAACAGCACGCTGAAGTACGGGGTACTCACAAAGTACACGTACTGCTTCTACGCGTGCGCCACCGACCCACTGTGCGAATGGGTTGAGTACGACACGATAACCAATGCGTGCGGCGGCGGAGAGTACGTTTGCGGCACCCACACATTGAAGGACGCGGTGAACAAAAAGCGTTTGGGTATCAAGCTGCGCACGGAGGCCGTCACGCACAATGGCAAGGAAATAAGTGGGGCGACCTTTCTTTCGGCCACTTCGCACGTGTACCGACCGTACACTCCGGCACGACGACGGAGTCTGCTGCAGACTGGCAACGGTAACACGAAAGGGCTTTCGTGCTTGCTCGACTCCACCGCCTTGGGTATCGGTATGTGCAGCTGGTCCAAGGTTTCCGCAATGGATATGATCAGCTACCAGCACCCCTCCACCGGCACGGGTAACATCTACAAGGTGGAAAGTTACGGACTTGGGGCGGGCAGTCCGTCGACCTACTTATGTCCCGGAGTGCACACCATGCGACCGATCTCCGTCGCGGCGGAGGGTCTCTCCATGAAAACGGCGTCCTGCGCGTCCTATCTCAGTAACGACATTCAGTCCTATTTCGCTGTGCTCATCTACGACCATAAGACTTCGCCCCCCGACGGCCAAGCGGATTGCTATCTGCTCACCACCTGCGGAAGCGTGAGCCAGCCGATGGTCACCTACGATGCCGAATTCTCTACGCCTCTTCCTAGCGACATTACCGTCGTGGTCATGGCCAAAGAAGTTACCATTCTACCGGCAAACGTCGATTCCACGACCGGCCCTCTTACGCTCGCGGACGCCGCGACCACCGCCGGCAGCACCATGTATTCGGACTTTGTTCAGCGCGCAACCGCCGCGAACTCGTACGTCTCCATGGCTCAGAATTGTCTCACCAATCATCACGGCTTCTACGACTCTGGTCAGTACGCCGTCTCTTCGGTGTGCTTGCCTTTGGACTGCTCCATCTGGAGCACGAATCCTGGATATCGCGAAGAGGTGCGGTTTTTTGAAGATACATGCGACACGTCCGGTACTTGCTGCGCCGACGAAAGCACTATCGGGACGCTCGAGGTTTGCAGCGCCACCTCGGATCCTACCGTAGCGTGCGTGACCAAGGTCAACGGCACCGCCGCGGCTGTGGACTACGACGAGATCGAATACGTACCCGCTATGGCAACTTTCGTGATCCCGGATTCCGCTTTGCACCAGAGCAAACGTGCGGAATCGGACATGATTAAATACGGAAACGAAAAGCTCACTCCGACCTGCACGTACAAGCTGGACATCTTCAGCGATTCCTCCTTCAGCTTCGGTCCCGAATCGAACGTGGTTAAGGCGGTCGAAGAGTTGCCGACTTCCTACTCTATGCACGTTTCAAAAACGTGTCCTCAGATCGAGAAGGATCCTCGCCTTAATGAGCTTGTGGTTACTCGCGGAAAGGAAGACACGCACATCAGCCGCACAGCCGCGCCAGCGGATCGCACAAAGGTGATCGCCCGCTCCGCCATGGCTCCCTACGGCGAGCTTACAAAAGCGTCCGTGCCTATGATGAGCGCGCTGGTCAACTTTCAAAACATGGCGGACGACACCACGGAGCGCGGCACCGGCCTTTACGACGTCCATCGCCCCACGGAACTCGAATGGAGAGGGTTCGTCGATGACAAAAAGTATGCCAGTTTTGTGCTTCCTGACACCCAAACGAACCATGATGGCTCGACGGTCGGGCAGACTCTGAGCAGCTTGGCCGCCAGTCACTCTACCGTGTTCCTGAGCCCGCAAAAGGACGGCGCGCCGATGGCTGGAGCCACTCGTGTAGTGGCGCAAAGGTTGATCAAAACCACAGAGGAGACCGTGAGCGTGTGTTTCAGCCTCTGCGAAAAGGATTCCGTTTTTTCGATCACCTCCTTCGACGAGATGAACGCCGGGTCCAGCGCGGCCTATTTCGACGGACATACAATCATGCAGCGCATGGGCGTCACATCTTTCGAAACGGTGACCGTCAATGGAGTTCCTTACTTCAGCCCAAGCGGATACGCCCCTGTGGACGCCTTTGCGTCCATGCATAACGTCACCGACAACGACTTGATGGTCGTGGAACTCAGGGAGGTCGGTTCCTCGCAGGACCATCGTCGGGTGACCTACCGCACGCTCGATCGTCAAAACGCGCTGCGCTTGGGAGGGGTATGCATTCACGATCTCTCACTCGTTTCGGGTAAGACCTATGAGATGAGCGCTCAGTACGGCAAATCCGGAACGACGCCTTATCCGGTGGACCCTCTGTGCAGCGATCACACGGCGGCTTCACAAGGTGTAGCAACGGTAGACTACTTCACATCCCTTCTGCAAGACAATGACCGCATCGTCACATCCCGTTATCCTCCGTTCGAGTACACTCGCGAGCAGCCCGGGGACTGGCTTTCCCGTTACCACGACGCCTCCTTGTTCGCGGTATCTGACCCGAACAGTGATTACGACGGCATGTTTGACGAGGAGCTCAGATCAATCGAAAAGGTCGCCACGACCGTGAATCAAATGAACTCCTTGTTGCAAAAGTTGTGCGACGACGTTTCCTTCGCGCCGACGGATCCCGAGTACGGCATTCCCATCTCGGCGTGCCTCGGTTTCACCTACCGTATGCGAATGAACGCGGCTAAGCAAATCAATCCAAAGGTGGGAAGCAATCTACCCACTTACGGCGATTTCTGCTACCTCAACAGGCCCTCGCTTTTCACCTCAAAGACGGACTGTGAAATTCGCTACCCCACTGGTTGCGAAACGGCCGATGTGTCGGTGTACCCGACATTCGATATTTATGGAAACATCGAGCACGTTTCTGCGCCCGTCGGCAGCGAGCATCTGTATCAATCTACCAATCATTCTTTCGCCGACTTTGTGGACGGTCCAAACAGACTCGGTGGCGACACCCGCTCAGCCTGCGGCACGCATCGCGATCGCATGATCGAGTTTCACTCGGCCAAGCTCTTCGTTTCTTACCCGATGTCCTCCGCGATCCGTACGGAGATGATCGCGAAGGGGGTTGATTTGGACTCGACGTTGGACGAGGTCCGAGCGGAGGAAATTACACGCAAGATCGTCGAGTCCACCGAATACGTGGTCAAGCAAAAAGAGGTCGCCGATATCACCGCTCGAGATCGTGTCACTTACCTGCGCGAGTCCATGTACAGCGTCATCGGCAACAGGCTCGCGGAGCAGATGCAGAACACCTCGTTGTATCTGCACACCGACATGATCACCGCGCAGGCTTTCTCCTGCGGCTTGCCCATTCTAACCACCGATTTCACCATGAACGGTGGGGTGTACGCGGACACGTACACCATGGATTTCAAGTGGAAGAACGTGCTCGAGGTTAACGGCGAAAGCGTGGTGGACACCGAGCTGAGCTTCGCGTGGGGACGCAATCAGGAGGACGCGCTGGCCGAGATGGGAGCCGCCTCGGCAAAGGCGTTCGCTTACCCGTCCAAGTGTACATCTACGGAAACGAGCCCGTCCAAGTTCGAGCTTTACATGAAAACCAAACGGACTTGCGACACCGACGTTTCCATGAAATGGACGAGCAATCCCGAAAACTCTCAGTATCCGAACGACGTACAAACTGGACAGCCGGTCGAGTCCCAAACTCAGCCGGGATGCGAGGCGACCGACATGCACATGCGATTCTCCGGTATGCTGTCGGACTTCTTGGATTTGACGAGCGACAGTTCTCCCTACCACATCAATCGACAGGATTTCGCCGGGTCTTACACGCACAAAACGCAACTACTCCTGCGACACCGGCTTCACATGCAGAGCGGAAACACCATCGAAAGAGACATCTTCTATCCCCTATACATCAAAACTTACTCCGTCCACGTCATGAGTTTCTCCGCGCAGTCCGCGGTGGTCCCCCCCGCAATCAACCGTCTTCTAGATGTCACCGTGCAGTACGACCATGCCACGTACGGGTCCGTGGTGGAGGTGGGGACTCGCATGTGCGTGTCGCAACCCGTGGGCACAATCACACCTCACAAGTACAACCTCGTAGATCCGATCGCGAATTATGACGTGACCCGCACCAACCCATCTTTCGATCCGGACTTGCGCGCGCTCGGCAAACCCGTGTACGGTAAACTCAGCGACGGAATCACCGACGTTCCAGGGTCCTTTGGTGATATGTACATCCTCAACACGGCGGACGCGTCCTTCGCCACCTCCCCTTTGCAAGGCCTCAACGACGCACGTTTCGATACGGTCGATGCAATCACTTGTCGTTTACTGCGTCAACAGGCCGGCGAAAGCGGAATCTCCGGCGCAGATGAGCAGTTCCTGACCGACGAGTACGCCGAGTTCGCCAACCAGTACTTCGAGTTCAATTGCTTCGACCGCGTGTACGCGTGCGCCTTCGACAACATCAACAAGTGGGAAAACCTGCATGTTCGTTTCGGGACCACCTTTATCGTTAAGAGTGGCGGTCTTTTCACCGTGGATCCGCTCGTTCCCGAAGAGACTTCGCATTTCACCACCATCTCGGTCACCACCGACTCCGCGAGCGCGTTCCAAAATTTCGACGTGACTATGAAAATCGACGTCCCGGCGTCGCTTCAAGCCACGTCCGTTATGCCCACTTGGAGCGAATATCACTCGGAGAGCTCGGATGGATTGGCCACTTTGCGAGCCATCGTAGATGGCACGGGCACTGTCAGCAATCGCATCGAACGGGAGCAACGTTTCCGCCTCACCACGTACCTTTCCGACTACACCATGCGGCGTCAGTACGTTCTGTATCCCATGTCGTTGTTCGCCATTTTGAAACTGCGCGACGCCGATAGTGAGACCCTGCAATCCAGCAGCAGCCTCAAAAGCACGGGTGGAAGCATCCAAGAGCCCAAAGAGAGTCTGTGCGGGATCACTTCCTCCATGGCCACCGATTTGACCGCTTTTGATGAATTCGGTAAACTGATCCCGATTTACCAGGGTCTTTTCCAAGACGGAATCAGCGCCACCGACAACAGCTTCGTCAACCCGAGCGCCGTGTCCCTTAGTGAGTTTTTCCACTACGGTTCCGTGAACTCTCAGCTTCGAGATCTCATGCAATCCCCTCATATTTATGTGTCTAGCTCTTTGCGAGACGACTTTTTCCCCGTACACGAAAAGGGCGGCCTGGATCTAGAAACATCCTCTCTCTCTTGGCAGATGATCAATAATCTTGACCTTGATTACACTGGCACCAACACCACCTTCGACCTCAGTTTCTGCTTTTTGGGCGCGGTCGCGACCAAGCACGACTCCGGTTACGACATGGCCACGCTCCTCGCCGAGGCCTCAAGATCCGAAGCGATCCCGGACTCAAGCGGAATCTCCTACCAGGATTTTACATCGGTCACCTGCAACGCGCTCGCCATACAAAACGGAGCCAGCTGGTTGGGAGACGCTTCGGACGACAGCAAATCTTTCGGATGTTACGGCCTTCCGGACGCTCAGAACGTCCTCACACAAGTCGGATTTAATCCATCCACCAAGCTTGCGACCTCGACAGCAACAAGCCATCGCACTTACATCTGCCCCGATCCTCATAAGGTGGACGACGGCCTTTACAAAATCCGCGTCCCCGGACTCACCTGCGCTCAAACGGTTTATTCCGTGCAGCTCGACATGATCGAATGCGATCAACAATATCAGAGTCAAAACTACCTTGTGATAAGCGACACCACGTTGCCTTCCGGATGCATCAGAGTGATCGGAACCACCAGCAATCCAGGATATTACGCGTACAACCGCGCCACTCTTCCGGACGTCATCACTCCAATCAAGTGCACGTCCGAGGTGCAATGCCAGTGTCGCCGTCCCAACACGCAAACCACAACGACCGTCGTCGCCGTCCTGGACCAAACTTGCTCCCTCACCGCCGCCGGATCGAGTACAAACAAGAGAAAGCTGCTCGGGTACACCACGGGCGCACTGAACTTCAAAGGGCGCTCCACCGATAGCGCCGTTCAACCTTCAGGAAATGTCGAAAGCGAGTATAAAATAGAGCTCACCGGTTCCTCTCGGCAATCCTACACTGTCACCACCAGCTCCTCGCAATCCGACACAAACGTCGCGACGACCATCAACGAAGACGAGGAACACGACGACCACGATTCAAAGCGATTGAAAAAGATCCTTATCGTCGTGCTTACAGTTTGTATTGTGGGATTCTTAGCGTTAGTGTTAGGACTCGTTACGATGTCGTCCAAAGTTCATGCACTTCGCACCAACGGAACCCCGCATTGGATCTTAAACCAACCCGAACAACGTACGAAGCACAGCAAACGACAGTCTACGAAGCGCGGCAGTTTCCTCAGTATCTAAGAGCGACGTCGCCATCTGCCGAGCACGTGTGCTGACAATCAACTTAAGGAAAATGTGCAACCAAAGCACCAAATCTGTGACTCGGTAACGAGAACTCATCGAGAATGCTACGGCCATGGCACGGCGTAGTCCATGTTTGATTCGATTTACGAAGCCTGTTTTGGCACTTCCGACGCTTCCAGAGTTTACGACAGTCGCTTACAAAAAAACCTTGTAGAGGCTCTTATGTGTAGAAAACGGTAGTATTTGCCGTGCTTACTTTTACCCAATGCACAAACAGTTTTTCATCGTAGAATATGATAATGCGGCATCTGGGCTGCAATGTTGATGCATGTAATCGTTTTTATTGCGAATCGTTAATTGACAGTATTGGCGGACACAAAAAATACGTGTATGAACCGAAATCGTTGTGCGACGGTCAGAATGATTAGGCGTCGGATTCTTACAAGCAGATGTGTTGCAGATGGGCGCGTGCACACTGCAGTTATCTCAATGCGCATCGATGTTTTGTTATGTCGTTTAGATCGCGCATCGTTGTGTCCACCTCATTGTGTTCGTTGTCGATACGTTCATTTTCGATACGCGCATGTATAATCTGCGGATTTTATATTCGTTATAATATTATCGACGCGTGTTAATGACGAAGTTTTCGAGAAAAAAAGCTCTTCGCTAAAACAAGCTCTTAAATCCTAAGCACCCCGCAATATAGTAAGCTTACAAACTTAGCTGTGAAGTGTTTGTAGCTTTAATACAGGCTCATAAAGATATAGTAAGCTTACAAACTTAGCTGTGAAGTGTTCGTAGCTCTAATTAAATATGCAACATCAAGAGAAAACATAAGCAGTGCTCTGAACCAGTGCGATCGATCCTCGACCGATCGAAGCCAATCGGTAGTAGGAGTACGGACGGATCAAATCTAATAGATTTGTCAACTTCAACTTTCTGACCCAGTTCTCAGCCGGATTAATACGACACGAACAGCACCGAGCAGCACCCAACAGTTCAATATGTGTCATCAATCATGTTTGATAACTGTGCGCTTTCTCCTCCTCGTCCTCACCATCTCTTCACCCGTGAATTTCATTGCGCACTCGCTCAACGACGCAACCACAGACCACGATCAACGTGGCGTTGGTCCAACACCCATCTCGTCCCATCGCCTCATCCTTGGTGAGGAGAAGAAGAGATCGCGCAAGGCGATGCAGCCGTTCCTCCCAGCGGAGTACACCTCCCTTGTGCAGAGTCCGTTGCCGTTTAACGCGACCGTGGTGGGCATCGCGGAAGGTGGAGAAAACGTGAAAGATCCGTCTATCGAGAGAGACTGGCAGGAGGCATGGCACCCGGTGGTGCATGAGGCGCTCGCAAGGCGCGAGGTAAGTCGGGAAATCGCCGTCGTAATGGTTGGGGAGTGTCGCACAATCCAAAACCAACTTACGCAAACCAGATTGCGCGAAAATATGTTCCAGCCCATGTTGGAGGCAGAGTTCCAAGGCACTCTCTTTGCAGCCCTTAAACCGAGGGCTTCCATCACGTGTGCCTCCACATACGGCAGAAAAGTATTAAAGCAACGTAACTTCACGGTTGCGGAGTGCAAGGCGTCTAAGTGGCCCTGCTTCGAGGACGGGACAACTCTGTCCAAGGATGAAATCCTTGCCGCTCTCCAAAACGTGACGGAAAAAGTATATTTGGAACTTGTGCCCTTATCATGTTGCGCGGCAATGGTGCAGAATCTCGAGTGCTATGACCGGTTAGGTGAGTTTGGTGAATCTTATATTTCGCAGTTTTACCCACTCAAACAAGCGTATGAGATGCTACTCAAACACGAATTGTTGCACGGGAAATTTGAATACATTATCAAAGTACGTTCGGATGCGGGACCCATCTACAAGATCAATTTCCATGGAAGCTTACCAAGTAACTATGTTTGCGTATTCGGTGATGGCCAAGCAATGCTGCCTCGGCACTTCGGGGACATCTACTTCACTTTGTATCGAACTTTTTTAGACTGCGAATCGCGGCTGAACTTCAGCGGCGTGAAGTGCAAGCCTGATGTCAAGTGGCATCGTGTAGGACGGGACTGCTTGTCTTTCCTTCACTTGGAGCGGTATGGAGTTCAACATCGTATGTGCAAAGAGATCAACTTTATATTCTGGTTTGACCGGGCCTGGCCCTTTGATGAGTGTGCCTGGCCTGGGGCAAGGAGCAAGAAGGTTCCGTAGAACGTATAGTCCTTGAACCGGATGGCTTGTGATTTCCCCCTGCAGCATGCTACCGCGTAGCACCAAACCGCACTCTAATGCGATGGAGATCAGTGTTCAAGGCCTGCTTACAAACGAATAGAGTTCGTAGCTCTAATACAGGCTCATAAATATACAATAAAGCTTACAAACTTGTCCGTCCAGTGTTCGTAGCTCTATTTGCTATTCGCAGTTTGTCTGTCTACCTAAAATGAATCAAGCAGCTTGCATTAGACCTAAACTATAATCACCATAAGCACTTGTGTGTATACTCTCGAGAGCTGGTTTTTGTCAGGGGCGAGAACTTGTACATAACAACAATGTTATAATTCGGTGCAAAGATCCTTCATCTCGCTTTCACGAACATGCCACATCTACCGAAAAGCGAATTTGAATTTGCAACTCAAATACATTAAAGTCCTGACAACGTGCTCGGAAGTATATATATACACATATATATATACCGTAGTGATAAAGAATGGCAAATAATCACACGCACGTTTACCGCCCTTTTGTGAATACGCGTGTCCCGTAACGCGACGCTGTCAAAATACCACTTACCGGTTTCTGAAATCAGCATATTAATTCGTGAACGGCAAGCATGAAAATAAATTGGGTGTTCATCTCCATTATATTGGGGTTTACCTTATTGTCCGCAACGTTTTTTATCACTTTCATGCAAAAAGAGCCTACCACCAATAATGAATCGTCTTCCGATATGATTGTATCCTCGCGAAGAACGGTCATAGAAGAGACATTCCCTACAGCCGCTCCGTCCGTGGCACCAACCGCATCCCCAAGCGCGCAACACACTACAACAAACCCTTCGACCAACCAGCCTTCATCGGACCCGACCACAAACACAACAAACCCTCCGACCAACCAGCCTTCATCGGACCCGACCACAAACACAACATTCCCAACAACATTCTCAACATCATCCCCAACAACATCCCCAACATCAACCGACTCAACTGCAAGCCTGTCAAATAAATCCGTTTCAAAGAATACTACTACATTCGTGCAGATTGGACCAAAGAGTGTGGCCGCTGGTACATATTCGACAAACACTACAGACCGCAGAAGGAGATTACTTCAAACCGATGACGAAATGATATGGTTCGCGGACACTTACGTGCAAGGTCAACTGGTGTTCACGTGCGATTCTCTCACGTACGGTGGGACGGACAGGTCGTACATTATGGCAATTTACACCGACAATGAAGAATTAATTTACGTCAATACTCAGCACAGTATAATCAACGTCACGAATGGAACGTGTTCTGCAGTCGTTGATTCATACGACGACACTACGTGGACCCTGACGCGAATCGTACACACGCAAGCTGATCTTCTATATCATATAGGCATCTCGACAGTCGACCGAGATCGCCTCTCGCTCGTAAAATACAACACAACATCAAAGTCTATAAATCGTTTGATAAACATCAGCGGTATCAACAATACTATGGGCATGGCAACTGGTCTGAGATCGACGACTTCTGCAGGAGAGGACGATTCGACGATCGTCATCGGAGTCGATAACACCGAAATCGTCTTCTATCAGATTTCTACCGACCCGTCGACTCTTTCGTACGATACCGTGCCTTATACCGCCGAAAGCTACCTACACGCCATTCCCTCCTATGTTCGAGGTAAGAATGTCCAAAGTGCAGCGTTCCTAACCTTCAACAGTCCCGATTTTTTTGTCGTCGTCGATGCCTATATCAACCAAACAACAAAGGAAACGGATCTTCAGGTTTTATTTCAAATACGTGCCGATCCTACAAACACGTCAGTTTTAAAACCTTTTCGCATTGTAAATTACGATTACAACGAAGACGGACATATGGATATCCTGATCACCTTAGTGAATATCACTGGAATCACGGAACTGGTTCCAGTAATAGAATTTCAAGAGAACGACCAGTCGGGATGCCAATACCACGTGTATCTTAATTCAGGAACCGGGCAGTTTTCTCAGAATCCTGACTTTTCCGTTAACATGAGTTCTATCATAGACATAAGCGTCGATACTACGTCCGAGACTGAAGAACTGGTGATTCTGAATTACGACGATGCGGTAGTTGTAAGCATAACTCAAGCTTCCAAACCTCCACCCTCACCACCTTTCCCACCTTCATCTTCACCCCCACCTTCGCCATCACCTCCGTGTTCTCCACCGCCCAGTCCACCGCCGCTTCCGAGTCCGCCGCCTCCCCCTCCTATTCCTCCATCGCCGCCTTCGCCGCCTCCGTCGCTCCCTTCGCCACCGTCGCCATCTCCTCCCTTGCCCGCGCCACCTTCTCCGCTACCGCCCCCTTTTCCTCCACCTTTTCCTCCTATTCCTGCACCGCCGCTTTCACCGCCTCCGTCACCACCTTCGCCACCGCCGCCATCTCCTCCCTTGCCCGCGCCACCTCCTCCGCTACCGTCCCCTTTTCCTCCACCGTCGCCCCCAAGTCCTCCTCCTCCATCTCCACCAACATCTCCACCCTCCCCCCCTCCTAAGCCTCCCGCTTCACCATCACCTCCCCCTCCACCTCTTCCACCTCCTTCTCTACCTCCTCCACCTCTTCCACCTCCTTTCCCGCCTTCTCCACCTCCTCCTCCCTTACCTCCTCCTACCTCGCCATCACCTTCCAACTCCACCGACGATTCTGCCTCACCCTCCCCTCCTCCCCTACCTCCTCCTA
>LGRX02008505.1:0-11153 GCA_001247695.2 Cymbomonas tetramitiformis
CCATCGCGTGGGATGCGGCGGGAGTGCCGGTCGGGTGGTGCGAGGAGGAGAGATACAGTGTGACACGTACGGCGCGGGGTGAGGTGTACCGCCCGCAGGAGTACTATTTCTACTTCCCGGTGAAACGGCTAGTCAGACGCTGGATGCGCAATGCGAAGTTTGCAAAAATGCGTGCTGATACGCAGGCGAGAGCGCCTACAAATGCATGCGTCATGACCAGCCCGCACGTGGCGCGGATCAACGAGCACAGCACGGTTGGGGGCCGGCTGCTGCAGGAAACAGAAAGCACGGATCCCATGAAACCTGGAATGGTTCGGGCTGGAATGGCTGTGGAATACGGTGGGGATGACGCACGGGCGAAGAAGCACGACAAACAGTGAGTCCAGCCGACACCCAGCACTCCTACTACAACCAAGCCCCCCCCCTCCCCTTGATGTATGTTGAAACAATGGAATGGCTGACCTGAACAGCGCTATGGTGCAAACGATGCGTTGCACGTGAGGGTGGGGACACACCACCGGGCGTAATGGTGGGAATGTGGCGCGCACGGTGCAGGGGATGGTCCACGAGGTTCGGAGCGATGCGGAGCGCAGACCTGCACCCTCGGGTACACGCCGCCACAATCTGCAACTCGAACCGTTGCGATGTGCCTTGCTACTAGAATAAGGCTAACCAGTCTAACGCATGCAGGTGGTCCCCTGCTGCTGGTCTGCTTCTGCAGTGTAGGCGTATGCAAGGTGCACTGCGTCCCGCCTTGCGTGCCGTAGGTTGTACACCTGATAGCGTGTCTGGCTGTGAAGGCTTCCCGGTGATTGAGGAAGGGAGGACTGACGGTGCATCCATGCGGGTGTTCGCAGGATCGGGTTAGGATGGAATTTACCGGGCTCGTAATTGTGGTTCCGGGCCCTAGGCAGCACCGGAAGAACAATGACGTGATCCAAGAGCGCCTCGTGAAGGAGCTCAAGGAGTTACGCGACGGGCACGCTGACGACAAAGGCACGCCGTTCCGAGTATACGATGGTTACTTTGGCAAGTGGCATGATAAGTTGAGTGTGTTTCTGGTGCTGTGCTACTGTGACACCGTTGCGCGGAACGATCTGGGAAGGTTCGCTCCGGTGGCTGCCAGACGCAACGATTACGTGAGCCTGTGGGAGGGCACCCCCGGACCAACTGGTGGGATGTATTGCCTAGGCTATGCCAAGCCTATCGCACAAAGCTATTTACCGGACGGGGAGACGGTTCATGCCTGGGACCCGTCGGTGCTATTAACCCATGAGGATCACGAGGAACTAGTCAAGCTAACCCAGGAGGGTGCTGATCCCATGCGGACCGGGCGCTACGGTAAGGGTCCCCTGGAGGCCCTGGAATATTTCACCGCCATGTCGGCATACGTGCTGCCTTTCATGCACTGTATGACCTTCGGTGTCGTGAAGAGTACTGTGAAGATGTTCCGCCACAAGGTGCCCAACTGCGATGACACGTGCTACTTCAACGCCGCGCAGCTAAAGCAGCTACAGAAGCACGGCAAAGGGCTGTGTGCCCCGCACGACATGCACCGTGAGTACCAGGACGTGGTGCAATATGCAGGTAGGTGTGCTGGCAGGCATGATTGCAGGAAAGCTGTTCTTCCCATGCATGCGAGATCTACGTGAATTGTGTGCATAGGCCCGCCCGTTGTATGGGGTGACCATTGATTGAATGAACGGTGCATGCATGCTGATGTCGCCCGAAACGCTTGGTTTGTTTGCAGGGAACTACACTATGGAGGACTGGCTCAACTTCATTTTGATATTCAGCCCGCTGGTATTCATGGACGTCCTGTGGAGTCTCAACCGAGAGTTGGACAGGGCTTGGTGGAAGCTGAGGGAGGCTGTGGTATATTTCATCCGGCAGGTGTGCGCCGGCACAATCGAAGACCGCGCAGAGGCTCGCGCACAAGCGGAGCTGCGTATGAGGGAGTTCGCTGTCATTATTGAGAACGAGTGCCCTATGAACATGCTGACGCTGAATCTACGCCTAGCCGTAGTACACTTGTGCAAGCAAGAGGAGAAGGTAGGCGTTGTCAGCTCCAACATCGAGCTATGGGTGGAGCGCCTGTTGGGGGAGGCGAAGGGGGTGGTGCCGGAGCCGGTGGGGGGAAGGCCATCGATTCATGCATCGGTAACGCCTACTTGCTGAAAGACCGTGTAGATGACATGGCCCACTTGTACCCCGGGATCCGGTTCCTTCCAGACTATGTCGCGCACTCGGTGAAAGAGGACGGCCCGGGTTTCCGCGATGACCCGGGGCTCGCGTGTCACTTCATGGATGTCGGTCATCACATCATCCGCGGTGGCGTGGCTATATCCGCGCTAAGCGCCGATGCGGAAGGAAGGCTGCTGCCGGGTTTGGCGGCTTCCTTGCGTGCCATGCACGGTGAGCGATGCGAGCTAGAACGGGACGCCTTGGACGTCCTATGTTTTCCACGAATGCGGCACGGCGACGAGGACTTCACGTCCACGATGTACACCAGGGCAGTAACCAGAATCTCCTACAACGTAGCCTTAGCATCCTCTGAAGCCGATGTATTTGAATACGGCCGCGTGGAAGCTTACTATCTGATCTGGGACCCGGCCACACATTGCGCGGTGTGCCGTCTAGCCATGGTGACGGCATACCCGACTATCAAAAACGCGCGCATGAACAGCCGTGCCGTCTTTGTCTTGAACGAGGATGCCAAACATACCCTGCTGATGCCGGCGTCACGCCTTGAGACCAAGTGTATCTGCCACCGTCCTCCGGGATTTAAAATCCCCCTCCACGTCATCTACCTTTGGCCAGGAATGAAATCTGCACGATGCTCAAGACCTTAGCAACGGCAAGCTAGAAACCAGCAGCATGCGTCCTTCCTTCCTCTCTCCTTATTGCTTCTAGTGTGACCTTACTTGCAAAGCCACGTACTTACCTACCTAGCATATCTGGTAACAGTTATGTAACATTCCATGCATGATTGCCACGTGCACTAATCTTGCACACGTGTCCGTATCACAGTGCATCCTGCCTGCCACGTGTCCAACCGTGGTCATACCGTGGTAAATTTACCGGTCATATGTGGTAATTTTACCATTGGGGTCAATTTACCGGTCATATGTGGTAATTTTACCATTGGGGGCCAATTTACCGGTCGTAGGGGGGTACCATGGTAAATTATATACAGCAATGGTAAACAATAATATATAATTACCGCGCTATAAGTAAATGTGGTAAAATCGTGTTAGAAAAGTGCCAACAGACCAATAGGAAATTACCCACGGGATTTATATCGCCACTATTAGTGTAATGGTGGTAAAACACCAATTTACCACAATTTACCCCCAGTTTACCACATTTTACCACCATTTTACCACGTTTATTTCTCAGTGTGATGTACGGCCCAGCCTAGCAAGTTTGCATCACATAGTGGCACCTCACTCCTTCAGGGTGAGGTGGTGTCATGGAAAGACAGACTCTCGCCCCCCCATAATTGGGGGTGACTGTCTCTTCCCTTGTCTCACCCCTCGCCTTGTGATGCCACTTGCATCTTGCCTCTCCGTCTAAGGTTTGTCACAGTTTCGACCGATAATAAAACACCATATGTATTTTACTATCTGATCTTGGCATGTGAGTTCTGCGACCGCTGCTGGTCAACTTTCGTTCGTCGGACCGATATATATATATATATATATTGTTCCATCACACATATATATTTCTGTCTCCATCAATCCGATATGAGAGTCCGAAAGGCTAAGTAGCGTATGCTACGTGAGCTGCAATGTACTGTACGCGCGAGTACTGCTGTGCGTTGTATTGTACTATGGTATTATATACGTGTGAAGCATAGTTATTGGTAACTTGTTTCAGTGATATTTGGTACGAATTTCAGATACCGGTCGAGGACCTATTGTATTTTGCGCCATTATATACTGAAACCTGGTGCGCCTCGTCACCGCAATTTTCACGTTGCGTACATTATTGTACGCATGCATTAATCTCAATGCCATACCGAACTTCGCATCCGTAAGTCGTCATTGCAGCCTTGCATGCCCCGCCCGCGCCGGGTAAAGCGTTGCGTATGTGTGCCGGTGGTATCGCCCGGTGTACATGCTGGATGTGACACACCGACAGCTTAATCTGTCACTTGTCACTTCCTATAGTAGGCTGGGTGACCGTCACCAATAGACGGGAAACACCCGTTAGGTATTTATCGGTATGCTTCACTTTTATCAAGTACACTTTACCGTTCTGATATCGTAACCCTCAACTCAGGGTTTATCTCACTAACTAGCTATATATATTACAGCAGACCTATATATCTAACAGGTTTGGCCCCACTTACGCTTTATTTAGCCACTGCGACACTACCGACATGATTGGCTAAAGCCGGACGCTTGGGATGGAGTGAGGCGCTCCGCGCGTGGGAGTGCCGGCAGTCACAGGCATGGCCTAAGTTTTGTGGGTTGATTTACGGCGCGCTGTAGGCCTTTGAGAACATTTTTCTTACGGGATTTAACGTTGGACTGGTTTACGTCTTCTGGTTGGTTACCACACCGTTGCGTACTGTATCGACCGCCTCTACCACACGACTTCCCGGAATATATTCCTGATCTCTCACAGCAGCTGTATCGGCGACCCAACACATTTCTTGGCCGCCCACGACTTCCACATTTTCACGTCTCCTTGCCTTACTCCACCCCTGCAGTCTATTTCATTATGGTCGCTTCAACTAGATCCGCCGCTAGCATGGCACATCGCCGACGCACGTTGAACACGATTTTCGATTCTGTTGCTGCCAGGCATGTTAACACCCCGGCTACGCCGCCGGCAGCGCAACCGGCTGCTCATTCGGCGGGGGCTACATTCTCGGCTTCAGTACGTACCCTGCAGAGGGAGCACTTTGACATGAAGATCGCCAAGTCCGTCCGTCAAAAGTTGTTCGAGAACAAGGATGGCCGATTTTCCGGGACGGAGTCCCACGCGTCGGCACTCTTCGCAAAGATGGTCTCTGCACTGCAGACGGCCTTCGTGACCGAAGACATTGGGTTTGCTCCGCTTTTCGTGCTCGACGACGACGCGACGCTGGCCGTCCGCGTGGAGGCCAACAATTTGTTGTACTCCACACTCGAGCTGATGATCGACCCCATGTCGCCCGCAGCGGACTGGATGGATTCTTCTCACACCAGCTTCCCGGCTGACGGTAAGCGTGTTCTCCTTGAGTTCGCCCGCCGGACTCTGATCCCGACGGGTGACCCCTTTCAGGGTCAGGCAGACATGTTGGGCGTCCGCATCTCTGCGGGCGTGGACCCGCACGCATGACACGATCGGAGACTTCAACGCCGCGCTGAAGGCTGCGAGAACAAGGGGTGCGCTCCTCGACGAGGACGTCAAGGCCCTGTTCATCAAGGCGCTCGACACCACCTTCTACCAGCCGGTGGTGTCCCGGTTGCTCCTCCACGATCAACGAGCCGCTCATGACCTTCTCACGATTCAACAATGGGTACGTGAATGCTACTCGTGCGGGCGGGTACCGCCGTGGCGTCCGCCCACAAGTACTCACACGGCACTTATTTCATGGAGAAGGCCACCGATGACTCCGGTGGACCCGGTGAGCTCGCAGATTTGCGGACGATGGTCCTCGACTTGAAGCGGAAATTGGCCGCGTTTGTCGCCTCCGCTGAGTCCGAGCCGTCCCCGCGGAGATTCACTCCGCGCGCGGACAAACCAGACCGACGGCCGAAGACCCGCTTTGCAGCATCGCCCCTTCCCAAGGGAGGGAATTGGTCGCAATCCATCTCGAAAAAGGTCGCCTTTCATCGCGACACCGGTGCGACGGTGCCGTATTGTCAAAATCAGGTGTGCGCGAAGGGCAAGGCACGATATTGGCATCGGGACTGCCCAAACGGGGGTCGGACCGGCCTCTCGGCCTGCGCTTTCGCCGAGCGAGGAAGCCGAGAACTCGGTGTTGGCCGCGAAGTTTCAACATGCCATCGACCACGACGACGCCGTAGAGTTCGACGCCCTCTGCATGCTCGCGGGCGGGAAGCCGGACATCTTCGCCGACATCTCCGCGTGCTCGTTCTGCGAGGAGGACGGTGAGGCCCTCGTGTCCGCCGTCACTGAATTTTCGGAGTTGGCACGCACGGCTGGGGCATCGACTTTCAACGTGAACACTTTCACCGCCAACATGCCGGTGGTGTCAGAGCCGGCTACGCACTCCCCGCCCGCGTCGGTTGAATCCGATGAGGGGTGGACCGGTCCGCCTAATAACCCCTTTCGTGCCCGCCCGTCACCCGCACCTTTGCCGACTTCATTGAGAGCACCAGGATTGCATTGGGGGCGCCCGACGAGCCGCCCGTGGGCATGAACATGCTCTCCGCGATCGAGGCGCCGGAGAGCGTGATGAGCTACGAGCCCGCAACCTACGCCACGGACGACGACGACGGGGAGGATGCCTCGGTTGAGCTGCCGCGGCCACGGTACGGCTGTGGGAGGGACATTCCCGGCTTGGGGAGGTCTCTCCTCACTTCCTCTTTGGTGTGTGCACTTTTCGTAATTTGTGCTACCGCCGCACCACACACCGTTTCCGGTGTCGGTAATGCCGATGCACGCGCATGCGCGGCTCCACCGGTCGGTGCGTGGTGCTGCGTGGACTGCCTCGGCAGTCCCAACTACGGCAACTTCACCGCCTACACCGTTTCATGACACTCTTGGCGACGCGGTGGGTGGTGCCGCGCCGGATGCCATCCCGCCGCGGAGACAGGCGCGGTATCGGGAGCTGCGTCAGGGGTTCACTTACGGGACCTTCTATGGCATCATCCCGCTGCCGCCAAGGGCCTGGGATCCTGACCCTGACTGGATTCCCCCGTCACCACCTTACTCACCGCCACCGTACTCGTCCGAAGACGAGGCGCCGAGCTCTGAGGACTCGGCAACTGAGATCGGGGATTCCTTAATTTCGTCTACACATGATTTCCCACCGGCCCCGGGGGCCGGCAACTACTACACCCTCACGCTGCTCCGAGCCGTGGCCAACAAGTTTCGGGAACCTCCAGTTGCTGAAGGTTGCTTTCACCGTGCCTGCCTATAGATTAGCTGGTGATTAGCTTTCTAGATGTGCAGACGAGCTCTTTGAATTTGGGTTGTGTTTAGGGTTTTAGCACTTAACAACTATACCTGCCAATCTTTGTTGTGAGCTGGGTCATGGGGAAACAAAAACTGTACCGCTAGACCAGAAGCCCGAAAAAGGTGAGCCAGGCCGGGAATCGATCCCCGGACCTCTCGCATGCCGGGCGAGCGCTCTGCCGTTTGAGCTACTCAGGCTATTGATGGCGTTTCGGGTGCGGTACAGAGTACTGAATCCCCACCGTGCCACGTAGACGCCGAGGAGTGACACACGAAGGAACGCATTGTTTCCCCCCAATCTGCCGTTGTCGGTACCCCGCTGGTCCCGCGGGGCACGCGGCTGGTCCCGCCGCGACTGTTGGGGGAAATAATTGCGTTCCTCATGATACAACCTCACTCTGAAGTGTCTACGTGGCACAACCACACAACCGCGGCGCGCAGTGGAAGCGTGGTGGGCCCATAACCTCATGGGGAAACATAAACTGTACCGCTAGACCAGAAGCCCGAAAAAGGTGAGCCAAGCCGGGAATCGATCCCAAGGCCTCTCGCATGCCGGGCGAGCGCTCTGCCGTTTGAGCTACTTAGGCTATTGATGGCGATTCTGGTGCGGTACGCAGAGTACCGAATCCCCACCGTGCCACGTAGACGCCGAGGAGTGACACACGCCGGAAGGAACGCAGTGTTTCCCCCCAATCTGCCGTTGTCGGTACCCCGCTGGTCCCGCGGGGCACGCGGCTGTCCCGCCGCGACTGTTGGGGGAAATAATTGCGTTCCTCATGACTGGGACCGCCCGCCCTGGCCAAGAGTACAGGCCCCTAAGTTGTGCTACACTTTCCTCCTGAAGTTGAGTTAGGGAGTTTGTTGCTTCGTTTCACCACTAGCTCCGGTCACCACCCTAGGTGGTGTGCTGGATGTGACACACCGACAGCTTAATCTGTCACTTGTCACTTCCTATAGTAGGCTGGGTGACCGTCACCAGTAGACGGGACACACCCGTTAGGTATTTATGTATGCCTCACTTTTATCAATTACACTTTACCGTTCTGATATCGTAACCCTCAACTCAGGGTTTATCTCACTAACTAGATATATATTACAGCAGACCTATATATCTAGCAGTACATGTAAGTCGCGGTCCGTTCACGTAGAGTACAATATTAGGTACCCTATAGTAGTATCTAGTAGTAGGCGACTCCTTGTGTCACTCAACCTGAAGCATCGTAGTTGCGGTCGCAGTGTCACACGTTATGATGATGACATTGCGACACGCGCCCCTCACAGACAATCTTCCCTTCGTAATAACTTGGCGGCGCAAGCCGCCAGCCCTTACTTGGTAATATTATCCGCAAGCCGTGTCCTTCAGCTGCCTGCCACTCTGTGGCAGCTGTCGTACAGTACCGCCTTCTTTCCCCCCCTCATATAGCTAGTTTATTTCGGGTTTCTCATGAGGTTATGGGCCTCGCTTACGCTTCCTCTGTTTGTTTCAGATTTCTGATCGGAAAATCTTGAGATTTCCCGCGTTTCCTAGCTTCATTTTTACAGCCGGCATGGTTTTTCGCGTTCTCTTGCCTTTTTCGGCCGCTGCAACCTCCTACAACGACTTCTGGGGAGTGGTGACCTCAGTAGTCACAGTTATTTCGGGATTTGGTGTCCCCGGAATTTCTTAGCCTTAAGTGGGAGTTGTGACCCCACTTTTGGCACTCAAATTTCAGCCGCATCCCTGGCTTCTCACGCAGCATCAACTCCGAGTTCGCGCTGAATCCAGCTGCGCTGTCCGCTCTCTGCCTGTTTTCTGATCGCCCCCCTACTTCAGATCCTGAAAATTGGTAGTGCCAACCCAATTCGCCAACGACTGTCGATTTTGCCACCTTCGAGGTTTTTAGAGGCAGCCGTATTTTTATGTTGGACAATGGACTTCTGGGAAGTAGCAACCCGTCGACCGGGCATCTTTACTTCAAGAACTTTGACCTTTACGTCAATCTTTACTAATCAGCCATTTGGCAGATTTTCTGGCCAGATTTACAGCCCCATCGCGTTCGTCGACCCTTCTCTCCTCTCTACCCCTCTGGAAGTTGGGATTCATCGACACTAACCTGAACAGCCTAACCCCTCAAAAGCTGTTCCTCAACGGCCTCAATTTCAAGAAAATTCGACGTGTTAAGTGTGGGCATCGTCGACATTTTGCAGCCAAATGACTTCGCGCGATCTGCCAAGGCCAGTTTTCAGTTTTGACCCTTCTCCACGTCCCCATGGCGTGTGATGATCTTCGAGGGACCTGAAATTATCTTTAAGAACGACAATCAACATTTTCAACATTCTACGATCACGTCGCGATCCCTTTCGTAGGTAGTGCTTAGAAGCACTTTACTTGGTAGTGCCTTAGAGGTAATTTGCTGAGTGTGCTTTTTGTACGTAAATCGGTTGTGCCCTAGACGTATTTTCTAGCATGCATACCGTAGTGTACCCTTCCATTGAATGGGTAGTGTGAGATATATAGCTACGGGTATATATCGGGTTACAGTCAGAATGCTTTCACTTTCGGTGTTTGCATAAGTCAGAATAAACATAAGATAGTCTCGGCTTTATGCCGGAAACCCTAAACCTGTGACACCCGTACTGTACGGAGTACTAGTACAGATAACAAGAAGTGACACACGGTGTGTCACATCCAGCACACCACCCTGGACTATTGCGGAGGAAGAGTTAGGGTGGAGCAGGGTTGTTGCAGTTAGAAAACACACCATCTCAAGCGGTGGAAACAATTCTAGAGGGGGCCTGTGCTCTTGGCCAGGGCGGTCCCAAATCTCTAGCTAGCCGTGCACACAGGGAGGCATCTTGGCCTTGAAGCTCTGGAACGCGGAGACGATCTCGTCGCTCTCGTCGGCAGCCACCAAGTCGCACTCCGCGCATGCCATGTCGTCCGTGGGGCAACTCGCGGTGTCGTGGTAGTGTCCAGGAGGACAACGCGCGCACTCAGGGACGAAGGCGGAGGAGGCTACGTGGAAGGAGATGTTGTGGGCGGAGTTCTTCTTGTAGTGGTTCTGACTCCAATTCCCGTCGGTCTTGAGCGGGCTCGCGGCGAAGCGGAAGCTCTTCCGCGCGCCATAGCCCCCAACACGATTGCTCCGTCCATGGAACTTCCCATCGTCCCTCCTGTTGCGTTCATCCCGCCAACGTGAGGGCGGAAAGGAGACACCCCGCTTACCGTCAGGCTGCTGGCGGTGGCGGTGAAAGTCAGCGAATCCAGAGAGAGGCTCGTCGTCCTTCGCGATTGAGCCCTTCAGCGTCACGAGAGTTGAGGCGGCGGCCTCCAATTGCTTCTCGAACTCCATGATGAGGCTCTTCACGTCAACCCCACCAGAGTAAAGCATAGTCGGGGAAGTCGGAGGTGATGGCTTAGGCTGCTTCGCGCGGCCAACACCGTTCTCGCTCTCCCAAATCTCGAGGATGTGGGCGTAGATGTCCTCGAGGTCGACTTTGGCCAAGTCCACGTCGAGTCGAAGCGGCGTGGTGACCTTGTCGTACATGATGGGGTCGAGGGACGCGAGCAGCTGCTTCTTGGCCATCATGTCGTCGAGCGGACCAGAGGCCGAGTTGCGGATAGCCGTTAGGCAGGCGTCGAAGTCTTGGATTAACGGATCGGGGTCGAGCTTGGAGTCGAAGTAGATGGCACACAACTCCTCGTAGTTCCCAAGGGGTCGGAGAACTCGAGGAAGCAGCCTCTTCGTGACCTCAAGCAAAGCTCGCTTCCCATCTCGCGGTGAAGCACGTCCAGAAGCGTCCACCCAACGTCTTGCGGGTGAGTGAGGCCTCGTCAAAGATGTCAACGTCGTGAAGAGGATGGCGTTGTAGACGTTGTTGACCTCCTTGGTGGCATCCGCCAAGTCGAAGAGGGTGTCGTTGGCGGGGTCCTTCAGCTCAAATGCCGACTGTAAAGACGTCACCAACGACGTCCACAGTACGTTGCGGTCCGATTCGTCACCTCGGAATGACGCCTCCTTGGTGCCAAGAGCGTC